>JACXGK010009002.1:0-14134 GCA_016801125.1 Novumbra hubbsi
ACTTGAGCATAGGTAGGCTCTAAGTAACACAGTTCTATATCTTTAAACATTTCATTATTGTGCCTAAGCCAGAGACTTGAGCATAGGTAGGCTCTAAGTAACACAGTTCTATATCTTTAAACATTTCATTATTGTGCCTAAGCCAGAGACTTGAGCATAGGTAGGCTCTAAGTAACACAGTTCTATATCTTTAAACATTCCATTATTGTGCCTAAGCCAGAGACTTGAGCATAGGTAGGCTCTAAGTAACACAGTTCTATATCTTTAAACATTTCATTCATGTGCCTAAGACAGACACTTGAGCAGATGTAGGCTCTTGGTAACATAGTTCTATATTATTATTATATTATATTAACGTCTTCAAACATTCACATATCAACAGAACTAACTTGCTAAGAATGAGAGTCTCTTCTCCATTGATCCAGACGCGGACCATACTCCCGTATCTGTTGTTGTAGTAGTTACAGGCCGTTCCTATTCCGGTCCAGATGAACCTAGAGTAGGAGAACACAGGACCCAGGCCAGCCCAGAAGAAAGGGCCTACCAAGGACACAGACACAGAGAGAGAGACTCAGGAGGGGACAGAATGTGTGGTTCACGCAGTTTTACAATAACAACCTCCAGATGATTTGCATGATTGATTTTGTGTCGGGATTCTGCGTTATTTCAGGGTGCGTCACATGATCATCCCGCTAAAATCTCTTTCATTGGTCAATAAGACGATAAGAATGACAACTGATTCCAGATTGGTCAATAAGACGATAAGAATGACAACTGATTCCAGATTGGTCAATAAGACGATAAGAATGACAAATGATTCCTGGTTGGTCAATAAGACGATAAGAATGACAACTGATGCCTGATTGGTCAATAAGACGATAAGAATGACAACTGATTCCAGATTGGTCAATAAGACGATAAGAATGACAACTGATTCCAGATTGGTCAATAAGACGATAAGAATGACAACTGATTCCTGGTTGGTCAATAAGACGATAAGAATGACAACTGATTCCTGATTGGTCAATAAGACGATAAGAATGACAACTGATTCCAGCCATGCTCCCTTAACCCTTACCCTCCTGTACACCTGATGTTGATTGGAATTGTGATTGGAGGGGATTCGTCTGAGACGTGGCAAGGTCACTTTAAGACAAAAACCCCTCCTTTTTTGGGGGACCAACATATTAGTATTTCTGAGGAACTTGAACATTTCAGAGGGGTGGTCATGTGGCCAAAGCGCTTTAAATAAAGACACAGCAGATACATCACAAACTCCCAAAAGCTTTTTTTTTTGCCTCAGTAGGTTTCCTTATCACCCAAAAAGACAATGTTACATTTTATATATTTTTTATAGCCAGTGACAGTTGATCGACAAGAGGATGCTTTTTCACACCTCGTACATTTCGTCACTGGTCCTACCTGGTATGTGGGGCTTCTTCAAAAGGCTCCAGGCGGTGATGAAGAGGAGACCGGTCAGGAACAGCAACAGGGCCGTCGCTCCAGGCATAGTTGCGTCTGCCACTAGAGGGGCTCCTCTTCCTGTGATGAGGTCTGGAGGCCCGCTGCGATACACTGAGTCGACGGGGAAAAAACCCGTTCCAAAAGCCCCAGGTATTATGTGAATGTATTTTTCTCCCCTGTGAGAGAAGGCCTAACTTCTGTGGGAATACCTAGATGAATAAAGGTGTGAATAAATAAACGAATGCTACACTTGTCTGCGCCTCACTGAGGTAAACGTGTTTCTCTCCGAACGCATCCAGGGCAGCGCTGCATCTTCTAACAGGTTGGTCCCCGAGGATCAAATGGGTCGGAAACAGCTGGCTTATATGTTTTGAATAGCATAAAATTCCCAGAACCACCCTGTGTACTTGTCACATCCTAAATGGCACTTTATTCCCAGTTAAGTGCACTATTTGTGCAGGGTTTTTGTTTTGTAAGTAGTCAAAAGTAGTGCACCAAAAAGGAAGAGGCTGTCATTTTTAGTAGTCAAAACAGAAGAGACCTTAAACCCTTAGAAAGCCTTGCTCTTTCCATCCTTTGACTCTCCTTGTTTCATGGGCAGGTTAACCAAAACACACCCCCGTATTGCATTTCCAGCCCAACGCTTTGTTCCACTGCCCAAGGTCTTACCAAGGTTGAAGTTATTAAATTTAACATCAAAGATCGTATAACCTAACAAAGCCAGGGATAGCCAGGTGTTTTCTCTTAGTCATCTTATCGTAATGTTGTTCCTTTATCTAACGAAGGACCTTGGTCAGCTTTGATGTTCCTCAGAACATGTCTCCTCTAAGATACAAGCTGGTTTGAAATAGCAGTGGAACTGTATAGGTTAGTGTTATTTTTTTACTCATTCAATATCTGTTATTATGCTTATTTGTAACACTGTCACTCTTAAAAAGTATTTGAAAGAAGAAAAATCAAATAATTTATACTTTAATATAAAAATGACTTCCTGTTTCTATCATATTGCTTAGAGAATTAATGAAGAGGTTAATACTTACTGTTTTCCTGAACTTCTGCACTCCTAAGAAGTCCCTAATCTGGCTGCAGTTTGTGCAGGTTGCCTGTGTAGCCCCTGACAAATGCCCCAGTTTTATCTCCCAGTTAGTTTTAAAGATGATGAGCATTTCTTTCCACAGTAAATCACAGACCTCCAAGCTTTTGTAAATCCTTGGTAAGTTTCCAGCTATTTCTGGTTGCTTGGTAACTACCAAATTGAACCTTTAAGTGTCAGTAAATGCCTAGAACATTTTACCAAAGTCTATAAAAAGCCAACAATGAAGCCCCCCCCCAAAGAGCCCCCCAAAGATGAACAAAAAACCCTTTCAATTTTGGAGGGTATGTCGAGTGGACCTTGAGGTCTAGAGCATGACTGGGGTCATTCTAAGATGAAAAGGGCTCACTTCACCTTACGCTTTGTTCAAAAGAAAGAAAACCACTCGTACATTAATAAAGAGGCTTTTCAGTAAGAAACAAATTAAGCAGGTCAGACTGACCTAACTAATTTGAAGAGAAGAATAGAGCTTTTCTCTGACAATCCTATAACAGAGAAGATGTTAAGAAAGCATTTGCCCCTGTTTTTGACAGGGACACATAGTTATTAATCATAATAAAATTGTATCTACTGGAAAATTGGCCAAAAAACGTTTTTAAATTAACTGATTCATGTCCGTAAATTAATAGCAGTGGTGATCCAATTAGTTCCTATTCATTGAAATTGTTTGAGAGACGAGTAAAACACCCATTCAGCACAAAGTGACAGTCCCTCTGAGCGACTGGTTAATTTGCCGGATGGATTTTAAAACGCCTGAGGATTTTGTGCTGTGGCAAGATTGGGCACAAAGGCGGAGGACAAAAAACATACTTGTCTGCCTTTTGGTTGTCATAGAGACAAAGGATCAACTCAGAAAGGGCTTTTTAAGAGAATCCACTGAAGCAACCGATTCACATGGCTTGTATTCATATAGTCAATAGTTACAATGCAGGAGAGCACAGACCTACAGGAGAGCTCCGGCCCCCCAGTCCATAACATCTTGGTTATAATGATCTGAGGTGAGAACAGCCTGAGGTCACCCCTCTGCCCCATACCTGAGAGTGTTTATGACTAACACCTGTGAGAATAGGTCCTACTAGACCGGGGGGGGGCAAATATTTTGGCTCAGGGGTTACATCAGGGTTTTGAAATGGAGGGCCACATTTGTTTTTGTAATTTGTTAATCATGATTGATTTGGAGGCCAGAAAAGGGCATTCCGTAGGCCGGATGGGACAGCCTCAAGGGCTGCATTTGGCCCTCGGGCCGTAGTTTGCCCACCCCTGTACTAGACAATAATGATGTTGGGAATAGTGTGGCAGTGAAACGACAAACGTTCCTGATGATTCCAGGAATCAAAAGAATCGCCTTACTGTCATAGCTCAACCATAGATTTATTTGAACGTCATTTGAAATCAAATTATGAACTAATTCTATTTTTTTAGAGATGACCTGGCCTAAGGCATTTTATTGCCTTAGAAAGAAAAGATTGCGTGTAGATTGAGGTTGGCTCTGAGGTGTGTTTTGTTGTCACTGGTAAATCCAAGGAACACTTCCATTGTCCTGCCGAAACTCTCTTGATATATTGTCATTTTCCAGGAAACACTCGGCTTAAAACTAGCCACGAACCCACAATGATACCATGGACCCAGAGGCTTCTTGTGACTGTGACCGAATGCCTGCATGTCAACTCACACATGGTTATAGCCGTTACTGAGTCAAACAACAGACACGTAGACACTGAGCTGTTCAACAGAAATTTCCTGAATTACGTAACTCATCTTGGTTCAGACCTTGTAGCCGCTTTGCGACAGACAGCCTTCTGATTTCTTCAGCAGCTTTTACATTTGTATCTTTTTTTCCCAATTTTCTCCTCTCACATTTTGTACTAGTCAATATAACGCACCGTCAGGGAACACGGCATGTTAGTGCCTCTGTGGACGAGAGCACCTGAGCTCGCTCCCTTTGCAGCGTGTCCGTTGTGTCTCCACGGGAACCGGCCCTCCCGTTGAAACGCCGGAGGATGGGGGACGGCCGGGGCTCCGGTCCGGCTCTCCCAGGGATGCCACGGGTGTTTTTGGCGGGGACGTGTGCCCTGATGGTCCTCGGCACTGCCGGCTTGGTGCTCCTCTTTGTGCAGCAGAGCCAGCTGTCTGCACGCCTGGTCCAGCTGGATCAACAGCTTCAGGCGCTCTCAGAGACCTCCGGCCCCCGGACGCGAGTCGCAGGTCCGCCTTGCCGGGCCAGCAGGGGGCCTAGAGACGGGACTCGCCGGGTCCTCTCAGATGACCCCGGGCTGCTGGACCACCGGACAAGGAGGAACGTAGCAGATGAGGTTTCACGGAGTAGAACAGGAACCCCAGGTTCTCCTCGCAGGACCAGGGAGGCTGGAGGAGGGGACATGGACAGGAAGCAGCTCCCTCGTGGTAAGAGGAGCAGCAGTAAAGAGGAGAAGACACACAGACAGCAACATGAAGATAGAGACATGGTGATGATGACATATTCCCTGGTCCCGGTAGGAATCCTGTGTGTGACGAGGAGGTGCTGTCGGGTATTCAGGGTGGTGCTGCTTCTCTTTTGCTATTTCATTTTTTCAGGTTTTACAAGCAACCATCCACACTGTTCTGCCTAGAACTTTTTCTTAAAGGTCAGTTTACGGTTATTTTGATACAGAGACGGTGAAGGGCTATTTAGACTTCCAAAATGTTGCCTTGGTTTTCCTTCACCCTATATTTATATCTTTGTTAAAAGAGGAAATGTTATTAAGTAATTTAAGACAGAAATCGAACACGCTTGCTATTCAAAAGCATTTAATTTTGAATGATATCTGCTGTTTTTCCCCACATCATTTCCCAGGTTGAATAGTGCATTTGTGCATGAAAACACAATGATGTAGGCATACATGTATTACAGTAATAAAACACAGGGCAGAATGGTCAGAGGTCTTACTACAGGAGAGGAGGCATTACTACTGTATTTAGCACACCACTCTGTCAGAGACAGAAAAGCTGCTGGCACAATGACATTTCTATACCAACAGACTGCTTTGACCATCCTGAGCTGTATGTCAGGTGGATTGATTACTGATTGCATGTACCTGAGGTGACTCTCAAACTCAGAATGAGCGTGCAAAGGGCTAGAGAGCACCGCTGTTAAACTCAGCATTCATAAATTGTACGGTATTGAAAGGGAAAGACTGAATTGGCAGCACCGTTTAAACCCTGACCCTCTACATATGTTCATTCGTTTGCCCAGATGACAGGAGATACATCCCCAACCGTGTCCTATCACCCCAATACATTGCCATACTCTTCCCCAGTCTTCTGGCCCCCTTAAACCAAGGTAGTGTACCTTGTAGTGTATATCTTAGGGTGTAGGTTGTCACGCTCACAGCCCGGGCATCTTTCCAAGCTGTGTTTCCTGAGGAAGCAGGGGAAGCTCTGAGCGGTGGAGCATTACACTGTCCCCAGTGGAGCCCTATTTAGTTTTTAGTGCACTCCGTCTAGCCAGGGCCAACAGAGACATGTTCCCTCTGCCTCCATCCCAGGGCCTTGGCTGGACTACAGATTAATCGGCTTGGCCAGGGAAATGACTTCACCCGTTTCAATGTCACAGAAAACAAACGCAGAGCCGCTGAATCTGAAAGGACAGCCTGTGGGAATCAAACACCGCGTCTGGGGGTTGCAATGTACACTTTGATAATTAACTCAAATAAATATAGTTTCTGTGCAGCTCAGAACTGTTTATGTTTAGAAAGCGAGGGGTTAAGATCTTGTTATAGTAATTTGACTCCGCTGTTTTACTTTCACCTTGTGTTTCAGATCAAGGTCTTACTGGATCTATGTAACCAAACCGAAAGGATTTGTTTGTCAGGTATGTTACCTCTTCTTATAGTTAGGGCCCAATAAATGTTACCTGTCCCTCAAACCTTCTCAGATATTCCCTGTCCTTCCAAACCTTCTCAGTTATTTCTTGTCCCTCCAAACCTTCTCAGATATTCCCTGTCCCTCCAAACCTTCTCAGATATTCCCTGTCCCTCCAAACCTTCTTAGATATTTCCCGTCCCTCTAAACCTTCTCAGATATGCATGAAAATAAAAAATGTGTTTACTGTTACTTTTATTATTTTTTACAGGGCTACCGGGACCTCGAGGTAAAGGGGAATATTTTGTCACATGCTGAAGCTGTGTGTTCTGACTCTGTCTATTTAAGGAAAACAACTAAAATAATTGTTTGAAACATTTATTTCCATACATTTCAAGGCTAATCGTGTGTTACAAAACACATTCCAAGATATTGACACACATACATCCATACACACACACACATGTTTTTCAAACATCCCCAATCAAGGAAAATATCATGATCAAATCAAAGTTTTAGCGCCATCACTTTACAGGTATTCCAGGTGTGGATGGGAAGCCCGGGATCAATGGTACTAATGGCCCACCAGGACCTCCGGGTCTTCATGGATTGGCGGGGAGACAAGGTAAAAAAGGTAAGATCCAGGTGAAGGCAGCTTACCTTGCATGGTACAACTCTGATGGCACCACAACCCTGGCTTGGCATGACTCTGACCATGCCAGTGCTTAGTTCTACACTGAAAGCATTTCCTCCAGGCTGCTGGACCTGGTGGTAGAGAAATATCTTCGCATAAATCCATCTATAATCAATGGAAATGTAACCTTGTGTCTGACACTCCCAGGTCCCCACGGAGAGCCTGGGGGAAAAGGAGCCGCTGGACCTCCTGGAGTGAGGGGAGAGCCTGGGGGAAAAGGAACCCCTGGACCTCCTGGAGAGAGGGGAGAACCTGGGAAAAAAGGAGCCCCTGGACCTCCTGGAGAGAAGGGAGAGAATGCAGGAAAAGGAGCCCCTGGACCTCCTGGAGAGAGGGGAGAACCTGGGGGAAAAGGAGCCCCTGGACCCCCTGGAATAAAGGGCGAGACATACAATGAAGTGATTATACAGGGTAAAAAAGGGTCGCGTTTGCATTCCATCTTGCATTTCTCCTCTGTACCTGGAGCTAGGCGCTTTGAATGAAAGGCTAACAATGATTTTGACTAGTTGATTAACCTCAGATGTTCAGTAATTGTAATTTTTCCCCTTAACATTACCTTGCATCGCTTGTGTTCAAAGGGCCCCCGGGTCCCCCAGGACCTGCCGGGAACCCCGGTTCTTGTCTGTCAGGGGTCCCGGACCAATTAAGGGACAATACTGTGCCAGCTCACATTCATCGACTGAACATTTCAGACTTCGTGGGTGGGTATGCGTTGCTGGCAGAGGTTCGGCCAAGAAACAAAACCAAAAATCTCTACATTACGTCTTTCTATCCCAGCTACATATAATTACACGTTGGATGTAACTTCAAGAGAGAATGTAAACAGGAATTTTAGAGAACATCCGCATCTGGACCATATGTCTGAATTTTTTGGTGATTATGGTCTAACGCATTCCTCCTCACTGCAAAAGGACTACTATTTTTGTTCTCTATGCAACAGTGACAGAATGACTCTATTGTCTGGGTTTAGAACCGAGACCACGCTGTCTCATTAGGGGAACCATGTATCAATGAAGCTTCCTCTCGTCAAGTCTCAGAATCCTTATAATATACAAATACACTTGCATGCATTCATCAGTCCCAAAACATGACACCTTGAATGTCACTGACACAGTGAATGTCAATGAGACCACTGGACCACCCATCCACCCATCCAACATGTTTGACTCAGTGGGTGAGTATATTATCAGAGGTTTCACCACCCACAACCATTTACAACCATTTACAATTCCTATGTCTCTGCCTTCAGCTTTACCACAAAACATTTCGACATTGGACAAAGAGAATGTGGAAGAAGCAAATTACAGACCTACAACTGACACAGAGGTTGTGAGAGAAGAAAATTACAGACAAGAAATGTATTCAGAGATTGTGGAAGAAGCCAATTTCAAACCAAAGTTAGACAAAGAAAAGCCAAATAACCTGGGAAGTAATGACATTGCCATTGTGAAAGAAAAGCCCTCAAAAAGAACCAACACCGAGATTGTGGAAGAAGCATCTTTTAAGAAAACTGGTAAACAACTATTTAAATAAAATGTAGTTACATTGAGATTGTTAAAATATTGAGCTTATTCTTATTATTGGTTGGATTATTTTCAACCAGAAGTTAATAAACTTTTCAATGTTCCCTGTTCATACAAATGTGGTGGCTATTTTGTGCATTGAACATGTTCAATTTTGTGCATTGAACATGTTTGTTACAGGCAACCCTATGTTTTGTGCCATTTCAAACATTGCTTCAGAAATGTCACATTCAATCCATGTTTTCCTATGATATCTCTAGAATGCATGATCAAAAGTATAACATGCTCCACAAATGTCATCAAAATGGATACTACATTTGGTGTTTGGATGCAAGATGCCGCCAAAGTAGATGAACAAATGTGGACGGCAGAACACTTTTCAGGTACATTTGGCATTTCTTAATTAGGATATTTTTAAATATATTGCCATATATGTTTGATTCTTTGCCATAGCATTTGTATTTTGGCTTCAGGTCGGATTGTGCAAGAGTACGAGAGCTTTGCGTCCTTTCCGGAAAGCTCCAGCAAAACCATTGACATCAGAAAATTCCACCAGGGATGTGGACACGTTGTTTACCATGGAAACATGTTTTACCATAATGCTGGGACGTCCAGAGTTGTGAAGTAAGTGTCTGTAAAGATTTTAGTAACACACTACATAATGAGTTAATGTACTGGGGATAAAAAGTATCAAAATACTTGTTGTATACATTTTGCATAGCCTTATATATTCTAAGTATAAAACATGTTGATGTCCAGCAGAGCGTTGAAGGTGAACTATGCTACAAAATGAACCTGTTTGATGGTCCTTAGAATAAACCATTCAGATTCATGTAGGAACAGAGAGACCTTTTATTTTTATGTTCCTGGGTAGTCACCTTGGTCCTTGGGTAAAGAATGTTGTTGGAACCTATACAAGTTCCTCCTGATCCATCCTCAATACTCTGATTTGACAGATTTAATTTGAAAACCAGCAGATTACAGACACTGGCCATTGAGAACACCCTGTACCGGAATCTGACCTATCTCTTTCCCAATTCCAAGACATACTTCAAGTTTGCCGTGGATGAAAACGAACTGTGGCTCATATTTGCCTCTGATGTTTATGAAACCATAATGGTTGCAAAGTTGGATCATAAGAGATTCTTTGTGTTGTCAGTTGTGAACACATCCTATCCTATAAAGAAAGCTGGAAACGCCTTCATAGTATGTGGAGTTCTATATTTGACAGACGCCAAAGACTTAAAAGTGACCCACGCATTTGATTTAATGAGAGAGAAAGATTTACATGTAAGCTTGAATCTCAGACCAACCAATGGCATTTTGGCAATGTTGTCATATTATCCAACCAATCAGCTGCTGTATATGTGGGACAACAGTTGCCTGAAAATGTGCACAATACATTTGGTATAGGCCTAGTCGTGAACCTTATGATTGTCAAGAAACTAGACCAATTAGTTAAAGGCTTGGGTGGGGAAATATGGAATATTTGTCTGTGCCTTGACCTTTTAAAAGATATGATCCGTTTATAAAAAAATATTTTTGTACAAGCATCCACTGTGACATATTTTCTCATGTATTTTGCATTTATGAGCAATAAAATCATACTGGCCTACTGTTATCCACTTTTTGCAGGTGTAAATCCACCAGTTGCACGCTTTGTGACATATATGAACAAATCAAGAATGGGATAAATTCATATTCAATTTCAGTGCCAAAGCATAGGGAGGAAAAATGTTATATTTCGGGTGGAGTTAAGCAATAATGGTGTCGGCCCTAGGAAAAAGCAAAATAAGCAGCCGCTTAGGGCCCACGACAGGTAGTGAGCCTCGGACCAGTAAAGGAGGGGGCATTTTTGGGGACTTAGGGCCCCCAAAAAGCTTGGGCCGGCACTGCGGGTAACAATGTTTAATCAAGCTACTGAGCAAGTTATTAGTGGATTTTTAAGTATTTATTTCGTTTCCGTTCGGAGGATTTATCTTCCCGTCTCTGGTCCACACTCCAGTCCAGTTGGTGGCGGTGATGCACCTGAAAGCTTTGGTTGCCGACCGCCACATAAAATCTACAGAAGAAAAACGGGATCATGCCAGAGAATACTTTTTTATTATTATTTTTACAAATTGTAAGAGGTTTTACGTTTTACATGGACAGTCTACCCTTTCTAACCCCTTCTGTGTCCGGATACATAAAAACTATTCCCTGGCAACAGTAAATCACAATACGTTTTTTTAATAATGATTTGTTATTCAGAATAGTAATTCTAGCTCAGCCGCTTTTTAGGTTTGAGTAAGCATTTAATCTGTGACAATTCGCAACGCAAATAAGTAATCACCCTCTCACGAAATGATCTCAGACTGACGCGAGGGAAGTGCAGAGCCAGACGGCTGTTGGGGCAGATCAGAGCCGTATAGAGATGGCTCTCTATGGCTCTGGGGCAGAGTAACTGTAACCCCTCCCCCTAGCTGCTAACAGCCGACACCGTTCTGAATACGTAATACCCGGGTATTTGCTGGCCTCGGTTTCGCAGTTTGCTTTTCCCACATCACCAAACCTTTACGTTACATCACTCGGGTCCAATCGTCCCACCTGAACCAGGGGTAAGAGCGGTGAGAGTCGAAGCCGGTCACTCATGCTATCTTAAAAATGACATTGGTATGACAAGGTTGACCTGGTACAATACGCTACGGTCATAGTGACTCAACGAAATTGTGCTCCGGAAGAAACTGTCAAGGCTTGTTTGGGTTCAATCGTGCTCCTTTACAACGACAGGTAAACTTAGCTGGCTAACAAGCCATATGTCCCTATCAAGCCAAAGTTTCAGATTTTGTTTAGGCTTGTATATCATATTAGCTAGTTAGTTGAAATGATCACCGTGTACAGTACTGCAACTAGCCAAATAACCTGTTTAGCCGCGTTTGCTAATAGCTAGCCAGTTTACGCTAGCTTTCCCAATTTAAGTTAGGCCTCGGCCTCAAGATACTAGTTACCGTTCCTAAAACAAGTGGTGCTTTTTGTTTTAGAAGTTACGTAAGTTACTTGTTGACCACTAGAATAACTAGTGGTTACGGGTTTGTCAGATTTGGGTAAGCTACTCTACTACTGTTCTGACTAGCAGCGTTACATACTGGGTAGCCAGCAACAGCTGCCCGAATTGATCCATGCTACTGAGCTAGTTAGCAAACTAAATATACCTGTTTTCATTTGCTAGATCGGCTAAAGTATGTCCTGCCCATGCACATCTGCCGCGAGGATATTCTTAAATTCAGCACACAGAGGTAAGAGCAGATTGCAAACTTCAGAACGTATATTGATTACAGTAGAGCATAATGAGCCGCACTAGCGTAATAACAACGCTAGTTAGCTAAACCTATCTATACAAATGTGATAGTTCTACGTCACTGGTGACATTGCCAAAACAGATCGACTGCCTGATTTCTAATAAAAATGTGGAGTCAAAAAAGTTAAGTTACAAACTTTGAGCACATGAGACGGCATCCAACCATATTTGCAGTAAACAACATGACTAAACAACAACGCGTTTCCCGCAAGTCAGAATGGCTGTGGAAAACCTGAGAAAGCCGTCAGGCCATATCAGTCTGATTGAGCACACTCAAATGTCAACTCAGATACCTGATTATTGATTATTGACGTAGGCTTACATTTTTGGCTTTGTGGTGTTCCTGTTGTACAGGGTTGACATGTTCTCGGACTCCGCTGTACGCTTTGAGCAGACCTGGTTCGCGCGAAGCTACCATACCTCACAGAGTCCGTGTGAGATCGTTTCATGAAACTGCTGTGTGTTTCGCCTCCAAAGACAGCACCACTAAGGACGGTCCTGGAGATGGTGGAAAGGTACCCTTTGGTCAAAACAATTTGAAGTACTTTTTTCTTTGCTAGAATTTTCAAACAGAACTGACTCCCCTGGTCGTTTGCCTCTTTCAGGGACATTACAGTAAAGCATGAAAGGCAATTGCACATGAGGCAGGTTAGGAGTTTCCATGGGCTGTTGTTTGTTTGTCAAGTAGTGTATAATGTTGGCCTTTCACCTACACATGGGAGAGGAATCTGACAGATGAACACCCTGACTGTCAGTGTTCTGGTCCTCAGAGCTGGCTCAATCAGCATGGCTCCTATGAACACCTCCTTCCTTATACTTAAGAAAGATCCGTTTCAGCTGTAGTTATGTGTCACATGGTGTTTAAACAGATCTAGGAACCAGCTAAGATTTAACTTGGGTGGCAAACAAAAATAACTTTCTTTCAACTCATTGAGCAGGCAGTTTTTTTTGTCGTGTAATAATTTGACATTCCTAATTTGACATTATTTAGAACGTCTGTGTACTGGACCCATCCGGGCCGAGTGCCCTGCTCTGCCAAATGAACCAATATGGGGGGCTAAATTATTTCTCTCTGTTTTCCATCACCTCCAGAAAAGCATCAGTGAAGGAAAGAGACAGTCCGGCTCCTCTGGTGGATCCGGGAAGGGTGGTAACCAGTTGCGCTGTCCCAAATGTGGAGACCCGTGCACACATGTGGAGACCTTTGTATGTGAGTAGCGTTTAACACACCGGCCCACAGCCGTCTCTCGCGGCCACTGATTGGCTTGGGATGTGTAGATGCGGCGTTCTCATTGGAAGCCTTTTAATGTTCTCCTCTGTTCTGTCTCAGCATCAACACGTTTTGTGAAGTGCGAGAAATGCCACCACTTTTTTGTGGTGCTCTCGGAAACAGACTCGAAGAAAGGCCTCAACAAGGAGCCAGAGTCAGCTGCCGAGGCCGTCAAAATGGCCTTCGCTCAGAAACCTCCCCCGCCACCTAAAAAGGTACAGACGCCAGTATCCACTGACGAGAGCCGGTTCTAGATCCCCTATCTCTTAGTTTGGGGGTCTCAAATCTCTCCAGTTTTAGCACCCTTTAATCTACTTGACTGACTATGAAGCTATACGATATTAGGATGTTATGCGTATACTAACACAGGAATCGCTAAGCCGGAACTGTAATGCATTATGGTAACTGTAATAATAACACACCACAAAGCTTTTGTCTTGAGCCTGAAAACATCTGTTATGGCCTGGATTGTGGTGCGGTCATAAGACATTGCTAGACGTTTGGGCTGGGGTCTCTAGTAGTATATGTTTGTGTCAAACTGTCATTGTCCGTGTTCCAGATATATGCATATTTGGACAAGTACGTTGTGGGCCAGTCCTACGCCAAGAAGGTCCTGGCAGTGGCGGTTTACAACCACTACAAGAGGATCTACAACAACATCCCCCCTGGGAGCAAACCTCAGCAGCAGGTGGAGGTTGAGAAACAGGCCTCGCTGACGCCGCGAGGTCAGTACTGTGGTCTACTGGGGTTGACATGTACGGTACTGTGGTCTACTGGGGTTGACATGTACAGTACCGTGGTCTACTGGGGTTGACATGTACAGTACCGTGGTCTACTGGGGTTGACATGTACAGTACTGTGGTCTACTGGGGTTGACATGTACGGTACTGTGGTCTACTGGGGTTGACATGTA
>JACXGK010009003.1:0-20925 GCA_016801125.1 Novumbra hubbsi
TGTGAGGATGTTTTGTGCTGTGTTCGTGTGAGGATGTTTTGTGCTGTGTTTGTGTGAGGATGTTTTGTGCTGTGTTCGTGTGAGGATGTTTTGTGCTGTGTTCGGGTGAGGATGTTATGTGCTGTGTTTATGTGAGGATGTTTTGTGCTGCGTTTGTGTGAAGCTGTTCATCCTTGTCTGTGTGCAGCTTTCACTTCGTTCCACTTGAGGCGTGCTGGTCTTCCTGGCACAGACTAGCTGAAGGGGTGTTGTCCCTACTGGAATGGATGAATGGTGCACGTATGTGTGTGTGTATGTGTTTGTAAAGGCGTGTATGTGTGCGTTTAGGGGTCAACACTAATGGTATGGTATAAATAGCCCCAGAGCTCTGAGAGTGACAGTGCATCAACAGCTATGATAGCCCTGACACCGCCAGTTTGTCTGTGTGTGTGTGTGTGTATGTGAGAAACCCTATACAGGCCAAACACCTCCATCTATGCATGCTAAAGTTCACATACTAACATCTTAGTTACCTTTCTACTAGGAAGTATAACAGATTCATTACAGCATTGAGGCAACAATAGAAAGATATTTCTCCAGGATTGTAGGATTGGGAGCTCAATATCTTCTGAAATAAACTCTATTTGGTTTGATGTTACTTTAGGATTATAAAATAATTTACACACTGAGAATTACTTTAATTAATTTAAAGCTGGCGGTGGCTAAAGTAAGCTGAGTTTGTAATGAACCATCTAACATCAATTTAGTATAATTATTTAAAGACATTAATACACTTCGAGGGATTCATCTAGTGCATATTAATTAGTAAATTATAATATATTTTTTTATGCTGTCCAATTATATTAATATGACAATGATGATAGATTTAATTTTTCTGTGCAGACACCTGACACCTGACTATTGATAATAATTTTCCACCGGTCCAATTTGTTGTCATGATTTTTATGGTTTGAACATAGTAGCCGTCGTTTTACATATAAATAATAAACTTAAATGTACTGGTCTGCTGTATTTACACTTTATTAAGATTTGAAAGACACTTGACTACCCTGATGGGCTGTCACAACGAAACATTGAGCTATATGCGCTGAGGCTAGCCCCAATCATTTAATTACAGTTGAATCACTGCTATCTCAAATAAGCTTATTATGGAGCAATGTACTCTAGCTTCACCTTTGTTTTAAACGCGAAAAATACATTAGGAGTCAAATCAATGCTGACTTTCACAAGCGCTTCTTGTGCTTTAACCCTGGATATGTTTGATGTTGGCAGGGAAAATGGGTTCTTCATCACTATGCCAGACATGTATATATTTTCCAATACATCTTATTTATCCACTATGTTATATATATATATATATATATATATATATATATGTTTCAACAATCTTTTTTTAGACATATAAAATACTGCTTCTCAGTTTGGATGTGTGATGTTGTGTATATATGATAATATCTCTGTTTTTAAGTCAGCTGTGTATGTTCTTTGAACATATCGACATATTCGTTGGCATAGTCTGCTGTCTCTGCACCAAAAAGGACTGTTTCTTTACTTGTTCCGCATCTTCTTGATGCTGGTAAGGATTCTGTTTCCAGCACATATACTTCCATAACTGATCAAAACGACTCTTCTGATGTTTCTGGCTTGTCATTTTCTACAGCAACGAGCAGTCTTTGAAACATCCACATGCACAGTTTTAACCAATAACACACATGGTCACCATTTATACATTATTTGTACCTAATTATGGGGATAATATATTACAGTGAGGTTGCTGGCAATGTACTTTGTTTAATGCAGACTAGTACTTTGTCACTGTTTATATTGACCTCATCTTATTTTGGGTATTTTTCTTTTGTAGGCTGAATCGTCATGACGATCGAACCAGGTTCTGAGTCCAGTGCGGACCAGCAGGAGGCCAGTGTGGCTCCACCCCTGGAGGCGGACTCTTTCCCCCCTGCCGCGGCCCACAGCACACCCGTCAGGAAGGAGCAGGTTAGCCACACCCATGCAGGAAATGAATTGGGCTCTATGTTCGATTTAAATGGAGCCAAAACCAACGCTTGATTGAGTGACCGGCATCACCAATCCGTTGTTATCAGATGTATAGGGTTGTTCGAAAATGAACCGTACGTTTGTCCTTAAACATTCCCCTCCTGTTAATTTGGCCCACCAAACACTTTGTCCGCCATTTCCGCCACAGCTTGTTTGGGCCAAACAACACCGTGTTACCACTTCACCAATCCCAACATGGCGTCATGTAAAGCCGTGTATCCCCCCCCCAGAACGGTGAGAGAGTGGAGGGAAGCGTGGTCCCACCGGGGCATCAGCTTGACCCATCGCAAGTGGACGAGGACAGGAGTTCCCACAGGTCATCCACCAGTAAGCTGTCCAGGTCCCCCGGGGGAGGCCGGAGCGTCCGGAGCTACAGGAACATGCAGTGCAAGGTCACCCTGCTGGATGGCTCTGATTACACCTGCGTGGTGGAGGTGGGTGGACGAGGTCCCCAGTCGAGGTCAGGCCTGGGGGACACTTTGCTGTTCACTTAAAAAACAAATTTAAAAAAACACAGCTTGCAGTCTAAAACTCTGTGGTCGTTATCTGTCAGTCTGTAGAAATCTGTCTAGTACTACACATTTACTGCTTTGTCTCTTCAAACAAACATGCTCTGTGCTACTGCTTCTAGCAAACTGTCAGCCAAGAACTGCAGAGACCAATCTACTTAGGGCAGTTTGATCCTCTGGTTGGATTTGGCCAGATTAGTCGCTCTGTCCAATGGAAAAAAAGATGATGAAGCATTGTGGCCAGTTGGCCCCGGTCATTCGGTTGGTTGCTCGGTGCTGGTGGCCATGGAAACGCGTCACAGTGGTGAGAGGGGTGTGGCCCCGGGCTTAATGTGCTCTAGATTATTGACTGGTTCTGTTTCTGACAGTGAGCTGGGGGAGGGGGTGTAGGTACAATGCTAGATAAAAAGGAGGAGGAGAGGGGAGAGTTGATGATTATCTTTCTTTAAGAGGGGAGAGGAGGAATAGAGGTCAGGAGAGACGGGAAAGGACAGGGGGGAGAAAAAGAAATGGACAGAGTAAAAATTGTGAGATAGTAGAGAGATGGAAATGACGGGGAGAAGGGATGGAGAGAGGAAAGGGAGGAGAGGTGATAGAGGAGAGGAGAGAGAGGGGGGTGATTGATCATCGACCTGCCACAGACCACTCCCCGTCTGGGTCACATGGTCTGAATCATCAATGTCACTCTGACCTCCCAAGAGGACCAACACAACATTCAACTACCCATAATCCTATATGGCTGCCACAACAACATGGCTGCAAATGGGGACTTGAAAACCAGTTGTCTGTTTTTCATCTATGTTTGTCCTGTTTTTTTGTTGGGATGTTGATTTTGTGTCACTCACTGTGAGAAACTGTAGGACTGCTTCTGGGTATAGGAAGGGGGTGGGATGGTCTAAGAAGATGATGGTCTACGTAGATGATGGTCTACATAGATGATGGTCTACGGATATGATGTCTACAGAGATGATGGTCTACAGAGATGATGGTCTACAGAGATGATGGTCTATTGAGATGATGGTCTACAGAGATGATGGTCTATAGATGGCCTACAGAGATGATGGTCTATAGAGATGATGGTGAACATTGATGATGCAGCACTGCGAGGGCTGCTAGCTGCCTGAAGCTAATGGACATAGTTGTTTCATAGTGTTACAGTGGTTTAGAAGACATATGACCTGGGAATACGACTTGACCGCATTTCAAGGTAAATCACAGACACTTACAATAAGCATGTTCCTGAATTGGAAAAAATATGAATACACACACTTACACACACAAGTTTTTTTTTGTAAATTAGGGGTTGGATTGGATAATCATATTCTGGATTGCCCGATTCAAGTGTTTTCATCATTTTGATTCCTCACTTCTTTCAGAAGAAGTGGCGACGGAAGGGGACAAGTTATTTTTCCTCACAGGAGTTTTGCGTTTTTGTTTGTGATGAGAGAGTATTGTCTGGGGACAGATGAAACCAGCCTCTTACTGTATGTCAGGACACTGTCTGAGACCAACAGGGGTAATATTCTGCTGTAATAGTGTGGTTCTCAGCTTTAAAACAGCTAGACCACTTAAAGAATTCAAGGTATTGAAACCATATAACATTCTGAAATAGGAAATGCAAACATATGTTTGAATAAGGGGGGCACATAGCTTAGTGATAAGAGTGTTGGGCTAGTAACCAAAATGTTGCTGATTCAAAACCCTTAACCGACAAGGTAAAATACATGTTATTGTGCCCTTGAGCAAGACAGTTAGTCCTAATTGCTGCTATGAGTCATTCAGTCATGAGTCATAAGTCATTCTGTCCAACGAATGAAACTAATTAGTTGCGCTTATGATCCAGGAATGCATATTTTAGGGCACTATTTAGAGCTAGAAATTAGAACCCAACAGGTTAATATATATCATGGCCAGGCAATGTAACACCCATTAAACCAGCAATCCTGATGTGACATCAGCATGGTGTGGTGGTGGAACAAGGGAACCTCTGGCACCCACAGTGGCTGAAAGGAATGGGTTGGTATGTGCCCTGGTGTGCACGTGTGTGTGCACGGTTACTGTTCATACGGTCAATCCATCACCACAGCGCCCCCAGGTCTGCAGACCGGAATATATCACTGTATGACGAGATGCTGTTGTCATTTAGATTAATTTCATATTAGAAAAATGGTGAGCCCATGTAAGCTGTCCAATGTATAATTCAAACAATAACAGAATGTAGACTAATCTAAGTGATTCTCCTTTATCTGCAGAATGTAGACTAATCTAAGTGGTTCTCCTTTATCTGCAGAATGTAGACTAATCTAAGTGGTTCTCCTTTATCTGCAGAATGTAGACTAATCTAAGTGGTTCCCCTTTATCTGCAGAATGTAGACTAATCTAAGTGGTTCTCCTCAAACTGCAGAAACGGGAGAGAGGACATGTGCTATTTGACAAAGTCTGTGAGCATCTGAATCTCCTGGAGAAGGACTACTTTGGCATCACTTTTCGGGACGTTGAAAACCAAAAGGTGGGATTTGTCTTAATGATTTTGCTTTGTAATTAATGGTGGATTTCTTTAACTACTTAACACTGTTGTTTTAAACTTATATAGAACTGGTTGGATCCATCCAAGGAAATGAAGAAACAGATCAGAGGTGCGTGGAATACTGGTGTTCAGGTGGTATTTCTCTGCATGGTTTGTATGTGTGCCAGCATGCTATACAAGATATGGTAGATATCTTACAGTGGTCGGTCCTAAGATCTATGCTACCTTGGTTCATCAATCATTTCAACTGGAACTAGGAGTTAACACCTGTAAGGGCTCTGGTGCTAGACCCAAAAGCAGACACGTGCTGGGTCCTGTAGCGGTACCGCAAAATGTAATAAGGCGGAGACAGGAGCATTTCGGCGACACGCAAAGATTTGGTACACAGATCGAGAGCAATAAGGTACAAACAGACGAAGGGCAGACTCTGACTCTGGGTCGAGGAGAAGCTGTAGGACGGTACCAGATGTAACAGCGAATCAGGTAGGCAGATGACAGACTGGAACGTAGTCAGGGGAGGCAGGAGGTCAGTGCACAGGTATGCGAGAGAAGCAAACTAGGAGACATACGAGTAAAATACACAGGAACGCTTGGCATGGGAACACAAGACAAACTGGCACCGGTTAAATACATAGTGGGTAATCTAGAGTACCGGGAACATCGGGAAGGTGTACAAGGACAGACCGGGAACAAGGCGTGACAAACACAACTGTATTTGGGTGTCTCACAATGAAGAAATGAAGAGTTGAGTTGCATTTAAAGGCTGATTGATTGCATTTAAAGGCTGTTCTTAGATCGTTTCAAGTAGAAGCTTTGTATGAGAGAATCTTTTTGGTAGAACCTTTCAGAGGGTTTCTTTTTTTAACCTTTCATAGGGTTTCTTGGCAGAACCATATGCACAAGGTTCTACCTAGCACCTTAAAGCTTTCAGGACCAACCAAAGAAGCCTATATGATTGTACTTTTTTTCAAAAGTGCAGTTTTTAAATATTTTCTGCTATTCAGTGGTGTTATTTATACATTGTTTGTTTTTCAATCCTGAAGGAGTTGCTTGGAATTTTTCGTTCAACGTTAAGTTCTACCCTCCAGACCCGGCCCAGCTGTCAGAGGATATTACGAGGTAATACCAGCTAAACTACCAATTTCACAGTGTGGTCCACTGGGTGTTTGCGTGAGGCATTGGGTTTTTGGGATCTGATACTCATGCCTGCATTCCCCAAATATCTGTCTGCATCACCTAGGAGAGGTTTCTTTGTCTGTCAGGGTTTCACATTAGCATAATAACAACATGTCTTTTTTATCAGTTCATTACTAGCTTTATGTATTTGGTGGCCAATTACCGTACTCCCATTCTCTTCCTCCCTTTCTCTCTCCCACGCAAACTCCCGTCTCGCACTCCTTTCTCCCCAGATATTACCTGTGCCTCCAGTTGAGGGATGATGTGGTGTCGGGTCGTCTACCCTGCTCCTTCGCTACCCACACAGTGTTGGGCTCCTACACCGTCCAATCAGAGCTGGGGGACTACGACCCAGAGGAGTCTGGGATTGACTATGTCAGCGAGTTCCACTTTGCCCCTAATCAGACCAAGGAGTTGGAGGAGAAAGTCATGGACCTGCACAAGAACTACAAGTCAGTCTGTCTGTTTTAGAACTACAAGTCAGTCTGTCTGTTTGTCTGTGTTTAGAACTACAAGTCAGTCTGTCTGTTCGTCTGTCTGTTTAGAACTACAAGTCAGTCTGTCTGTTTTAGAACTACAAGTCAGCCTGTCTGTTTGTCTGTCTGTTTGGAACTACAAGTCAGTCAGTCTGTCTGTTTGTCTGTCTGTTTAGAACTACAACTCAGTCTGTCTGTTTGTCTGTCTGTTTAGAACTACAAGTCAGTCTGTTTAGAACTACACGTCAGTCTGTCTGTCTGTTTAGAACTACAAGTCAGTCTGTTTAGAACTACACGTCAGTCTGTTTAGAACTACAAGTCAGTCTGTCGGTCCATATGTCTTTGTAGGACTAATGGTTAGTCTATATTTTTGTCTATATTTCTGTCCATCTGTAGTGAATTAAAGTGAAGATGTCTCTCTTGACCTACACGTCTCTCTGTTGATCTGATTAGAATTTCAAGTCTTCTCTCTAGATTCACAAGTCTGTCTTTAAGTATGTTTAGAACTACAAGTCTGTATTTAAGTCTGTCTAAAACTAAAAGTCTGCCTTTCGGTCTGTCCAATCCAAAGTCAGTAGCTCATCTCTAGCATCCGGTGTGTGTGTGTGTTTATCTCCAGAGGAATGACGCCAGCTGTGGCTGAGATGCATTTCCTGGAGAATGTGAAGAAGCTGTCCATGTACGGAGTGGATCTTCACCATGCCAAGGTAACGGGCCGTATGCCCTGCTGCCACCGTGACCTGCATGGGCTCGCTTTGTTCCCTGCCCTTTGACCCCGAAACAGCTTGAGCAGCCATTTTTATTCTTTGTTGTTTGAATCCTCTGAGCCAAACCACAGGGTTGTGCGTTGGCCGCAATGCTCCCAAATAAATCCAGCAAGTGAAGGAAAATAAAAGATAGTCACTAAGGTGCTCTTTTGTTGCTACTTTAAACTTTTTGGCAAATGAATTAATCCAGTCTGTCAGAGGTGTGTACACTGTACATTGGCTGCATATCACTAGCTAATGTACTTTGTTTTGTGTTAAATGTTGTTCTACTTTGTGCTTCCGTTGTTTGTTTCTGTTGTTTGCAATGTCAACAGGAGATCAGATTTCAGGACGTACGAACCACCTATATACGTACCATTGCAAAGACAGAAAGGCCCAATTCACTGGCATAGATGGAAATAGACTGCACTGTTAAAAGAACACCATCAAATAGAATTTGCTCATAAAGAAATAGAGTAGAAACCAGTCATTTCAGGTTAAGATTGACTTTTGACAGATGCTGTGTTTCAACTACGCATTCTTTGAAAACATGTGTTACTGTTGCCAGCCATGTGTTTTTTATATGACACAGCTTTTGAAAGGGTTATATTATCTTACATCATGTGAACCAAAGAACATTCGCCACACCTCTGATTCAAGAAAGAAAGTATTCTCAATATGTATTCTACTACGCTACAAGCACGCAAATTGAAACACAGAGAAGGTCCTGGGTATAAGTCCAAAATGAAAGTATGCATTACCACACAGAGTACAATCAGACACATTTCCTAGCCACTGAACTGAAGCTCCCAATTATTGGACACATGCAACCACCTAGAAACTGGACCACAAATGGCCCTGAAGACAACGGCTAGCTTTGTGCCCAGGTGAATAGGGTTTTTTTTTTTATCCAAATACAGCAGATAATCACACGTGTAACAGTCTCTCTGATTGCATGGAAACCATGGAAACCCTCCCTGCGTTTGCTCAGACTAGCCTGTTTTTCTTTTCTTACCGAATGGCCTAGTTGGTAGGAAGCCTGTTTGAGTGCTTGTCTCCAGCTAAGGGCGAGGTAAGGCCTGCATTTTGTTTGTATGTTTCTGTAGTTACATGTATGTTACACGTGTCCTTGTCTGACCCCCACCCCCCTCCCCCCGTCTTTGTGCATGACCATGGACTGGGAGAGTTCATTGTGCGAGGCCCTGTGTTTGCTTACCCCCATTTAGAGCTGACATTGTGGGTGACTGTAGTTGTAGTTCCTTAGATGTCTGTGAGGTGCGGACATCGTCTCCCCGTGGTAGACCCCACCCACCCACTCATAGCCCCATATTTCACTCACAATGAGGTGCGGACATTGCTGTCACCGTGTCCGTCGGCAGACTTCAAGACCTTTTGGGGAAGGCCTCGTCATCGTGAAGTCATGTGACTGGCCTCCACCGTCTCAACCCCACATTTCGGTCATTTCCCACAATCCAATCCCTGCTAACGAGCCACTGGACTGAAGCGGTCAAGCGGGCATTCTATGCGGTATGCTAGCGTAGACGGCAGAATATCGCATTACATGGAATGTACCGGCATACGAACGGTCGTTCGCACAAAATGGCCACCGCAACGTGTGGTTCGCAATACGGCGCCACTGAAAATCCCTCCGCTTGGCTCGTCGCTGCCCTGAACTACATCTATCCATACCAGGACACGAGTGTCATCCGTAAAATGGCCCCTGGAATGCATTGAAATCTGCCCCCCCAACCCTCATCTCTTGAATCCATTTACAATGATTGGGATGTGACAGGTTAAAACAATATGCTGGAGGATCATCATTAGGAAGGCTGGTACCTGGACAGCTATATTACATCAGTGCAATGAAGAAGAGGAGACTGTGAGCAGATATACTTTTAGAGTATAGTAGAAAGAGACAAAAAACCCTGCTCCTGGCTTCAAAGCCAGACAGATCATTAGGGAGAGGGGGAGAGGGGAAAGAGGGGGGAGAGGGAAAGGAGTTGGTTTCAGGATGAGTGATTGGTTTCTGGTAATGTACTGTAGCTTATTTTGTTTTCTCACGAGTTCTTAGTTGTGCGACGGTTTGGGAAATGGTGTCCCTTCAACATAACAGCTCTCATGATGTTTTCATTTCAGTTTTATTTTTCAACTTTATTTCGTTGAGTAATGCTTTGTAATTGGCTTGCTGTGTCGCCGGTTGTCTTAGAAATACGTACTTATAGAGAGCGTGGCAGTGGATTTCTTTTAAACACCCTGTTATGACCCTGTTTTGGCATTACTCAACTACTTTGCTGTTATAAAGTTAGGTAAAGGAGCCTAGCCAGTAGTGAAGAATAAAAAAATAAAAATAAACTATACTGTTGAGGTATATTCAACTCTAAGCCGGAAGTGCCGAAACACTTCCCAAAGTCTCTGGGCCAATGAGTGACAATCAAATAATCATTCACTATAAATATAACTGCCTGCCGTGTGGCCATCAGGTGTGGAGTTGAGTAGAGTTGACTAAAGCCAGAACTGTCGTACGCCTAGGCTAGAAGAGTAGAGTTTAAAAAAAGTAGAGTTACAAAATTCCAGAAACCTTCCCAGTTCCTGTTTTTCTCTGGAAAACCTAGTTTGCAAGAGTTTTGGGGAATTTTGCAACGCATTGTGTAGTTTAAGTGTTGTCCGGCTGTTGACCACAACATTTCCCTGTTCCCTTTCCAGGACTCTGAGGGTGTTGAGATCATGCTGGGCGTCTGCTCTAGCGGCCTTCTAATCTACCGCGACCGGCTGCGCATCAACAGGTTCGCCTGGCCCAAGGTCCTCAAGATCTCTTACAAAAGGAATAATTTCTACATCAAAATACGCCCTGGAGAGGTAAGCCGAACATGTCCCAACTGAAATGAAATCGCCTCACAAAAGTAGTGCATGCTTATGCTGTTTTATGTACAGTGCCTTCGGAGAGTATTCAGACCACTTCACTTTCTCAACAAACAAAAAAAATGTATATACCAAACAAAAACATCAAAAACAAATCTACACCAAATACCTGATAATGACCCAGCGAAAACAAATTTTTTGAAATGTGTGAGAAGGTATTAAAAATCAATTTTAATAATCTTCCCCAGATCTATGCCTTGACACATTTCTATCTAAGACGACTACAAAGATTTCCTTGGACTTCATGGCTTGGTTTGTGCTCTGCCGTGCCCTGTGTGCACATTTCTAAAGCCTTTCTAAATGTCCAATCAATTTAATTTTTCACAGGTGGACTCCAATCAAGTTCTAGAGATTGATTAAAAGACGCGGGGTGCATCTGAGCTCAATATGGAGTGTAATGGAGTAGGGTCTGAATACATACACTGCTCAAAACAATTTAGGGAACACTTAAATAATGCATCAGGTCTCGAAATATATTAAAGATCAAAATCGTACATTGTGTAATTCGTCAAGAGCAAAAGAAAACCCAAATCACCAACAGATAGAGGGCTGGATTCAAACATTAAAGTAAACAATTGCCTTCATCATCCAGGAACTTCCTACACAATCTGGCCACCGGCATCGTCCTGCACCAGGAGGGAACCAGGGCCCACTGCACCGGTATAAGACGATGGGTCTGAATTTCACCCTTTTACCTGACAGCCGGGTACCGTTGGCTAGCACATGGAGGTCTGTGCAACCCGTCAAGGATGTGCCTCCCCAGACCACCACTGACCCACCACCAAACCAGTCATGCAGCATGATGTTGCTGTGAGCACAGTTCCCAATAGAGGACAATGGGCCCTCATGCCACCCTCATGGAGTCTGTTTCTGACAGTCTGCTACCAGGAGTGACAAGGACACTAGCAAAATGCTAAACTAGAGATAGATCAGTCAGAAATGATAAGGAGATACCAAGTGTCTGTGGTCACCACCTGCAAACCTTACTGTTGCCTCTCCAGTGCACCTGTTGTGACATCATTTGCACCAAAACGGTGACATTGATTCACAATCCTTTATGCTTCCTGACTGGACAGATGTATACATCCCTGAAGTTCAATTGACTTGGTGTTATACTGTGATGATTATGTGTTCCATTCATGTTTTTGAGCAGTGTATATACCTGAGTCTTTTGATTTTAATAAATGGTCAACCATTTCTAAAAACTATTTTTGCTTTGTCACTATGGGGTACTGTATGTAGACCGATGACCGAACAGTAATCTATTATAAACTAAGGCTATAACACGTTCATTCCGAAGGCACTGTACACACTTTGGGTAATTATGCAAATGATATAGAATAGGCATAACAGTAAGCCCCTAACAGATTGATACCTATGTTTTAATGTCAGTTTGAGCAGTTCGAAAGCACAATCGGGTTTAAGCTCCCCAACCACAGAGCTGCCAAGAGACTCTGGAAGGTTTGCGTGGAGCACCACACCTTTTTCAGGTGAGATCTGGACCACCACTCCTCGCGGAGCATTGTCTTTGTGTCCCACCCTTGACCCCCTTCTCGATAGAGGTCAATTCTTCTCCTTGACCTCCTTTTTTGCTCGACTAGGTACATTCCTGTCTTCTCCTGACTCCCTGTTCCTCTCTGACCTCCAGGCTGGTGTCTCCAGAAACTCCTCCCAAGAAGTTCCTCAATCTGGGTTCTAAGTTCCGCTACAGTGGTAGAACCCAGGCCCAGACGCGACGAGCCAGCGCCCAGATAGTGCGTCCGGCGCCACGCTTCGAGCGCTCCACCAGTAAGCGCTACATCATGTCACGCAGCCTAGATGGAGGTTCGTATTACCGAGGTTCTTTTTGAAGAGAAAAGTCAATGAACCATTTTAAAATTCTGCACTTTGTCTCAGTTCTTCTCCGAAAGTTTGTCTTGGAGCAAGTTAGAAAGCATACAGTTCGCCACTGAAAAGCTAGCTACAGGACAATTAAGCAAATGTCCTCCGTCTCTGCTGATCCTGAGGTTTATGGAAGTTCTTGTCTCTAAGCTTTTGAGGTCAGTGGCTTTCAGTGTATAAAGTGACATTGCTGTTTATCATTCATCTCAGGCAGCAATCAATCAGTGCCCCCTGTCTTACTTTCTGGTAATACCGAGCCCCCCCTGTGACATCTGTCAGTCAATCACACTTGTTTTGCTCTTCACTGCCATGACATTCACTCAGGTCCTCTCCGACCTGTCAGTGGCTTACAAGTGTTGCCGGTGTGAATAGGCCACGCTGTCCTCTTGAGCATTCCTAAAATCACGCCACGTGTGCTGCCTAATATTCCCTGCTAAGTCGTTTCGGTCCCTGCTCGTCTTCAAAAGTGTCCGTTTGCTTGACGGCTTCGGTGTTTCCCGTCAACAAGAAAGCTTGAGTTCTTAACCTGCCGGCGCGGCAGTGCTGTGAAGATGCTGGAGGCTCTGGATGCCCCACATCTCATTATAGTTCCTGGCTGTTGTTTCACCCACACGTGTCCTTCTCATCTTCTCAGCTTAGACAGACATATTTGCTCTCTCCCAAGTCTGTGTCAGTCGGTCCCAGACCACCGGTGGAGTCCTTTATTATCCCAGCTAGTTTACAAAGGAAGCTGCGGTTATAGTGAATCCCTCACAGTTACGGTAGCTATGTGCGAATGAGGGCTAGGCCAAGAAGGGAGTGTGTTTGGTATCCCTCCTAACAGGACGGACTCTTGCCACAGGGAAAGACAGCCGGCCTACTGTGTCGGTTTATCATCTTCACCCAATGGCACAATCTCTGTTTTTGTTTTGCCTTGTTCGTGATGGATTTAATAATTTGTTATTTTATTTATCTCCCCTCCAGAGATACAGTATGAGCCAGCTGTGCTTGCAAGGGTGGGCTGTCATTGTCATTTCTGTCAGTTTGAATGCAAATGTTGTTGTGACTGGAGTCTCCAGCTGATGTCTCATTTAGTGCTAAAGAGCTCTTTTGGCTGAATTTCTCTAGCTGACTGACATGGACGAGACATTCGGCCAGTTGGCAGTGATGCCAATTGAAAATGAGATACTTAGGGCCCATATTAAATTCAGACTCCATCATTATCGCTGAACCGAAAAGACAACACTAATGTTTCTGTCATTATGGGGAGAGATAAGTTTGCTTCTTGATTGTCTGTTCACTCACCAGCAGACAGTCTTTGCCTCCAGTGTTCCCTGTAGACCTTTTACACTTAACTTCTAGTCTAAAGCTGAGAAGAGGATTTCCAGATCACTGAGAACCAACCCCTAGGCCTGAACATATTTAAATCCCAGATCAATAGTTACAGAATAATTATACAATAAACCAACAGTATCCTCTCCTTGTTTTCCCCAAGTGCTCAGCTGACTTGTTATTAATCAGCTTTAAGGAGAATTCTTTGTCATGTTAACGTTGACTCTCCCTGCGTGATGTTGCATTATTCAATCTTCCTCAGCTCCAGAGAGTACACCCAAAAGGAGTTCACCTAATAGAAGTTCCCCCAAAAGGAGTTCACCTAATAGAAGTTCCCCCAAAAGGAGTACACCCCCAAATACAGAGTCTGTGTCCTCGAAAATAAAACCTCCTGCTAGTTTAAACGGCACAAATCCAACAGGTAGATATTATACACTGTATCTCCTAGTACACGCTAACAGTAGATGTTGCGCTGAGCTAGCTATGCCTGCTAGTTAAAGACTCCATCTCTGCTTGCTTCCTCTTTCCTACATCCGACATGTTTGGTGATTTGGCCCTGGTTGGAGACGCCTCCCTCCTTTTTAATCAGGCTTGTGCTGCATGCTCCCATGCTGATATTGGGGGGGGGGGGGACTCCCCGCCAAGCATGCGACCGCAACATGGCCCTCGCTTCGCAGCTGTTCAGTCCTAGCTGTTTGTTTTCAAATATTGAGTGAAGAAAAAAAAAAGTATGTTAGCTGGGCCACTAATGGCTAATGTGGCCCAGTTTTTTTTTTTTAAAGAGACTCGACAATCAATTACACTTTCCTCCCAGCCAGAGTGCTTTTTGTGCCAACACTGACGTAAGGCGATGAAACTAGTTCGTGTTGGTTAGGAGATGTGTTTTCCTGTTCCGAGTGGCAGGGTCTTACCGTCTTGTGTTCCTGGCAGGGATGCACTGCATGCTCTCATGGAATATCATTTTCCTTCCTTCAACCAGCTCATTCACCACCATGGCTTTGGCCGACTCCTCAATTGGCTTTCGTTCAGACACTGATGCAGGAGTTTTTTTTTTATTGCCAATAGAGAGTGTGAAGGAAGCCTTTGACATCAATTTGAAGTGTTTGATTTTTCCGTCAATTAGATTAATTTTGAAGCTGCGGCAGGTGAATGTTGTACAGGTCTGCTAAAATATGTTTTCTGGCATTGCGGATTTTAGAGGGATTTCATTATCTGATGTGAATTTTAACTTCTGCCCATAGACAGGTTATCAGGTACTGTGCTTTTCAGCCCTTGCTGGGATGTAGAATGAAAGAATTTAATTGTCAACTAAACATAAAAAAAATAGGTTGCCTATCTTAATCTCAAACAAGCCTAATGACACCTAATGACACATGGTTTCTCATTAGGTGACTACCATGACTGTAGTCATATCAACCACGGTTGATATTGATTGTACCTTTCAGTATAGAACTGCTTGTAAGACGCTCTGACAAGCCATATGAACGGCTCATTTCAGACCATGCGATCACTTCAAAATGTTGATGTGATTGCAGAATATCGCTTTAGTTACAGTTCAAGGCAATTATCTGAATGAAAGGCTGCGACGTTGATAATGTTATTATCAATGAAAATGAAAAGTGATGCACGCTTTTAGATCCTATCCTTCCAATCTGTTTTGGATGAGTATGCTTACGGCAACGGCTTATTAAAACCACCCTTCCACCTGCAGTGTTGCCTCTTTTGAAGGCGTTAGGACAGATCCTTTATAGAAAACGACATGTGTATGTGTGTGTGTGTGTGTGTGTGGGTATCTGTGCGCGTGCCTGTGCGTGCTTGTGTGTGTATGTGTCCGCTGCAGAGATGGGCTCGGACCTGTACGGAAGGGCGAAAGGCATTGCCATGAGTGACCTCATCACCACGGTTACGCCCGAGAAGAAGGCGGAGGAGCGGAAGGCACAGGAGGAGGTGAAGGTGGAGGTCCAGGTGGAGGCGGTGGACGAGGATGACGCCACGAGAGCCACCGAGGTCTCGCAGCCGAGTCCGACCTCTCCGATACGGCACGACACGAAGGTACTGTTCTCCACGCCCGAAGCACCAGCAATGCCCGTCCACCCGCCAAGGTGTGTCCGTGATACGTTCAGACTTAGTATTCAGGGGGACCGGACTTCCCTGAAAACCCAAGCTGTGAGTTTGCTGGAACTCGGTTTCACCCAGCTAGAGGCAGCCGGAGGAGCTCAGAGAAGACATACTGGGGCCAGATGTTCTTTATTTGTCAGAGTTAGCGAAGTAGCGCAAATCGCGCCGTCTGGGGACTCCGTCCTGCGCTGTCACGCAACGTCAGGCGCTCTGTCAGGTAAGCTGGGCACTGATAACTCACTAATGCACAGCTGCGGTGTGCTGAACCTCAACCCCGTTCTCCGCCTGAGGGCCAGATTTATTCTGAGAAAGGCGGGGCCGGACTTATTCATTGGAAAAGGCTTTTTTAGACGTGCCATTTATTCATTGTGCAAATGGATGACATGGAGGTAGGCTGAATGTAAATGAGTGAAAAGTGTTTTATATCTAGACTCTTATTATGAAAAGGCCAAGTGCTTACTGTCATTTGTGATGTATGCTATGACAGGGCAGCAGTCTAAAGTTGAGGGTGTCTGTAACATATGGATTATATGATGATATACAGGTTGATGTAATGAATACATGAATACACACCTTTTGTTTGTTGTTATGTTGTTTTTCTCTACAAGTGAACACTCACTACCAGTTTTAACCACTTCGGCTGTTTAGGCCGTGATGTTATGGCTGTGCTCCAAGCTAACAGCCTTGTTGGTCTTTCTTCTGATGTTTTTCCATGGGACGTCCTGTTGTTGTGTCAGACCGAACTGACAGATACCGGGGTCGACGGTGAACTGACAGCCACCGAGGTTTGTAACCCGACTAGACCCTTCATCTCAGTGTTGTTCTGTGTCTTTTTCAACAACGTGTGATTGATGATCAACTCAATGCATTATGTATATATTGTATTTGACAGTTCTCCTAATGAGTCCTATTTACATGTCCGGAACAATGCACAGAATTCGTGTTTTAACTGTGAATTCTTTCCTGGCGCCTCTCAACGCCTCCAGTCGGACCAGGAGGACGAGACTGACCTAAAGACACAGGTATACGGAGTAAAAAACCATTTAATCCACAGCTGGTCAAACCACCGTTCCATCCCTGTCAACCTAGTTTACAAAACCCCCGTGGGCTCCACGTTCCACACCTGCACTCATAGATTTTACATGCAGTGATCTAAACAACTGTCATTTCCTCTCCAGAACAGTTTTATAAGGCGAATAAAGGGGGAGAATCTGTTTGTGAGACATAGTGCGCTGATGTTAGAGGTTGGTACTGTATGCAACAGTGGCCTTGTGCATGGTGAGAACATTTTGGTCATGAATCTGAACCATAACAGTGGATTTTAACACCAGCAGCGTGAGTTGAGTAGATCAATAATAGATGGTTTTGATAACTGATATTGTCCGACTGCTAATTGATTCACTAACATACTTAGCAAAGATATTTGTGATTTGTTTCGTTTTTTGCAGTTGCAGAGGATATGCCAGATTTTGAGAAATGATGCTCTTTTAAAATGTTAGTGATCAGAAATTATATGGGGACATAAGATTTCAATGCATACTTAGAAACAGGCCAAGCCTACCTTACATTTTTGCTCAAGTGGAAGTGAGGATCTGCTGCAAAATATGGTTAATGTTTTCATTAGTTACCCTGAAAAGACAGGCCAATACATTAGAGTTTTCTTCTGAAAGCATGTTCTGCCTGTTTTGGGTAGATTAGAACATTATGTTCAGCTCATTACACTGAAACTTTGATAGAAGCACAATACAAACATAGTGTACATCAAATGAATGGACGTCACATTCGTCATTCTGTAGCCAGGACGACACATCGCCACGCCACCTCCATAGCAGCGCTCAAGCTGCACACACAGAGATTGGGAAGTGTAATTTGAGAACCGAGGAGTCTCACAATATGTGCTTGATTTTCTATTGGATTTGCATTGCAGAACTTATTCACCACAGAACTTATTCACCCTTTCTTTTCAGATGGTGTTTAGCGCTCTAGCCAACAATTATTGATTATTTGGACAATTACTACTTAGATTAATTTGATATGTGTGTATATAACAAAAACCTACATTATTTAAAAAACAAATGTTTAAAGTGTTTTTTCGGATGTCTTTATTATTTTAGAATGTATGCATGATTGTATCCACTGTCTGCTTAAGACCTATTCAAAATACAGACTAACAAGGAGAAATAGGGAATGGTAAAACTGGGAATCTGATAGTACACATCTTTTTGAGGAGGAATATAGAGTTTGCAAACTCTGATGCGAATTGAATGATCCATCGAACAGTAGCTATTTAAGATACTGTATCTGGCAATACTTGTCTATGAACATGAAGCCAAACTAAAATGAACCCTCTGAAAAGCAGAAAGTTGAACACTTGTTTCTGATTAACATATTGTGCTGAGACAGATTAACATATTGTGCTGAGTCAGATTAACATATTGTGCTGAGACAGATTAACATATTCTGCGGAAACAGATTAATATATTGTGCTGAAACAAATTAACATATTGTTCTTTTACCGATTAACATATTGTGCTGAAACAGATTAACATATTGTGCTGAAATACATTATCATATTGTGCTGAAACAGTTTAAAATATTGTGCTGAAACATGTTAACATATATGAAATATATAAACACATTATCATATTGTGCTAAAACAGATTAACATATTGCACCGAGACAGATTAACATATTGTGTTGAAAAAGATTAACATATTGCACCGAGACAGAATAACATTTTGAGTTGAAACAGATTAACAAATTGCACCGAGACAGATTAACGTATTGTGTTGAAACAGATTAACAAATTGCACAGAGACAGATCAACATATTTTGTTAAAACAGATTAACATATTGTGCTGAGACAGATTATCACATTGTGTTGAAACAGATTAACATATTGTGCTGAGACAGAATAACATATTGCATTAACACAGATTAACATATTGTGCTAAAACAGATTAACATATTGTGCTAAAACAGATTAACATATTGCACCAAGACAGATTAACATATTGTGTTGAAACAGAGTAACATATTGCACCGAGACAGAATAACATTTTGAGTTAAAACAGATTAACAAATTGCACCGAGACAGATTAACGTATTGTGTTGAAACAGATTAACAAATTGCACAGAGACAGATTAACATATTGTGTTAAAACAGATTAACATATTGTGCTGAGACAGATTATCACATTGTGTTGAAACAGATTAAAATATTGTGCTGAGACAGAATAACATATTGCATTGAGACAGATTAACATATTGTGCTAAAACAGATTAACATATTGTGCTAAAACAGATTAACATAATGAGCTGAGACAGAATAACATAGTGCACCCAGACAGAATAACATATTGCGCCCAGACAGATTAACATAGTGTGCCCAGACAGAATAACATAGTGCGCCCAGACAGAATAACATATTGCGCCCAGACAGATTAACATATTGCGCTGGGACCTCTTCAACCTCTGTTGTTGTGGCTTCAATGTGTTTTCCTAGATGTGCATGCATCACCGTCATGTTTCCTTCACAAGCAATCTCTCTGCAGGTTTTTCCACAAACAGTCTTTCAAAAAGTCTTTAACGTGAAATGCAGAAGGACTGAGTTGTATTATTTGGTCTACTGGTGTAGCCACAGCCTAAAACAGCCTCCAGGCTTTTTTGAATCTTTATTTATATTTTTTTCTGTGTCCCAGGATGATCCTAATCGATAATAATTTTTTTTGCCAACAGTTTTTTTTTCATTAATATTATTTACATTATCAATGTTATTGATTAGTTGTTGCAAAATTGATTCAGATCGCTTTAGTATTGTATTCTTCTAGTATTAGTATACCCAATAGTATTTTTTGTGTATTACACAGTTTTGACATGACACAACACTACCTATAGTAACATTGCATCCGTAAACACTTAATATGAAATAAAATGTACACACTACATCCGCAGGATTAGCAGTAACATCTTTCGTCATCTCACAGGACACAGCAGGCACCCCAGAGGAGCTGCTGAAACACGCAACCAACATCAGCGAGCTTAAGAGGTCCTTCCTAGAGACGGGGGTGGACAAGGCCGGCCTCACAGAGTGGGAGAAGAGGTTGTCTTCGTCCCCCGTACGCTCGTCACGTCTCGACGAGGCCCCCATGATAGAACCTCTAGAGCTGGACGAGGATCCGTGTTTAGAGGTGCCTGGACTTTTTATTGTAAGGGAGTGAACGGGGCATGGGGTCTGGTGTGTTTCCTCAGGACCAAATGGGTCACCTCAGAACCACGTCTCCGCATAGATGTGCAGAGAGTGTCAAAAGAACAGTCAATATTACCACAGGAAAAAACATGCAACAGGTCAAATCGGGTTGCGCGCTTTTGTGTGCAGGCTTTTGTTCCATTCGGGCTCGAACTTCTAATTCTTAGGAACACTAGATGAACAGAATCGTCTTTATTCGCTAAGAGCATTTAAACCTACTTACAGCGTATAATAGAAGATAATGGGATCAGTGTGGTATGTATATACACTGCTCTCAAAAATTAAGAGAACACTTTATTCACACATCAGGTCTCGATGAACTAAATATATTGAGGATCAAAGTCTTTACTGTACATTGTGTAATTCGTTGAGAACAAAATGAAGTAACAACGTTCAATGGAATCCAAAATCACCAACCGATTGAGGGCTGGATTCAAACTCACACAGAAAATCGAAGTGAACAACTGAAATCCAAGGCTGCTCCAACTTGTGTGAATTTCATCACTGCAACTCATAATGCACACCAGTAGCCCTCTGGAGGTCATCTTGTAGGGCTTTGGCAGTGCTCCTCCGGTTCCTCCACACACAACGGAGCCAATACCAGTCCTGTGATCTCAGGTGGTTAGAGGGTGAGATGTGTCTTTTGCAGTGTGATCTCAGGTGGTTAGAGGGTGAGATGTGTTGCCTTAGCAGTGTGATCTCGGGTGGTTAGAGGGTGAGATGTGTTGCCTTAGCAGTGTGATCTCAGGTGGTTAGAGGGTGAGATGTGTCTTTTGCAGTGTGATCTCAGGTGGTTAGAGGGTGAGATGTGTTGCCTTAGCAGTGTGATCTCAGGTGGTTAGAGGGTGAGATGTGTTGACTTAGCAGTGTGATCTCAGGTGGTTAGAGGGTGAGATGTGTTGCCTTAGCAGTGTGATCTCAGGTGGTTAGAGGGTGAGATGTGTTGCCTTAGCAGTGT
>JACXGK010009004.1:0-14947 GCA_016801125.1 Novumbra hubbsi
TGGCCTCCTCGTGCTCTCCCTGCCCTGCTGGCCTCCTCGTGCTCTCCCTGCCCTGCTGGCCTTCTCGTGCTCTCCCTGCCCTGCTGGCCTCCTCATGGTCTCCCTGCCCTGCTGGCCTCCTCATGCTCTCCCTCACCAGAGGGAAAATGAAATACATATTATCAGTAAACAAGTGGTGTTTCTTGCCCAGATGTTCAGGAATGGATTACTAACCATTCTAACTATCTAAATGGAAATGATTATTCTATTCAGAAACATTGACTCATCTCTTGTGCTACTGTATACGTCTATCATCTGATTGGTACTCCTTTACCTCACCGCTCTCAACTTCTTTTCTGAGGTTGCCCAGATAACTAACGGATGTCACTGTCACCCTTCCTCTTGTTCATGATGACACTCACTGGGAATGGAAGCCGACTAATAAAACTGCTTGCGCTTTAATCAAACAAACACTAAGAATGCCATTAGTTGAATACACACATGAGCTCATTGCTGGGTGAATGTGGGGCTAATTGGCTTTCCATGTAACTTAGCTATGATAGATAACATTAGTGATGTTTGATTGATTAGCACTGGCCAATGTTCACACAAAACATTTGCTTCCCCTCCTTGCAATTACTGACACTTTGTAGCTAAATATAATTTCCACAATTACAGTTCCAGCGCAAAATGATACGTTGATGTTAAAACACAAAATCGACAGGAACTCTCAAATAACATTCTAGTTTTCCACTTTTTAATACATTTGAAGTAATGAAATAGAGAGACAATGCAGTGCTTGGTTGTATCTACCAACAGCAATAGGCCAACGGCTTTGGCTGAGGCGTGGCACCACCACTTGGACTAGAAGAACGGCAGTAAACTGTAAAACTAGAACAATTTGTTAAGTTTAGTTTTGTTTACGTTTGCTGATTTTGAATGAGGGTGCATGGTTGCCTATCTTTGCATGAAACATTTTCATTTGAATTATAATTTACATATCAATAGTTTGAGGAAGACATTTTAAGCATATTTTCATATTATTGTTGTTTATTATTGTATATATTGTAATTACAGCCTAGCCTCGTGCACTATCAATACCCTAGATACAAGAGGCAGCAATGTGCCCCTATTTCATTAATCGTACCTCCACTTCCCAGATTGACGTTTAGTTCCGACTTCAAGGGTGAGGGTTCTCTGCCGCCCTTTGGCAGCTGCTTCTTCTCTCGGAAACGTAGGTTTCTGTCTGCTATTTTCTGGACAATCTTTCAGATTTTGCTCGAGGCACTACAATTCGGTTGGAGAATAAGGTGTTCTCCTATCGAATTGGAATGCCCTCAGCATACACAGCTTAACGTCCTGCTCTCCCTAGATGTCGGGCAGCCTATTGTCATCGATTTCTCAACAAATCCCTGCAAATATGTGATTACATCTTAGACAAGGATAGTGAGTGATGAAGTGATGTGTTGTCTAACAGAAACTTGGCAGCAGCCAAATAACGTCATGGTACTTAATCAAGCTACACCACCAGCCTACAGTATGAGAACCAGAAAACCCTGGCTGAGTTGGTGGGGCCGGGGCCTTGCTGTTGCCCACCGAGCAGGCTTTAAAGTGAAGGCCATTCCTACTACAATGACCACATCCACACACCGCTAGACCTCAGAGCATCTCCTCTCTGTCCACGCCCTGGTTTATCCCTGAGCTGCGGGCTTTGGACTGGATGGTCCTGAATCTCTGCGAATGATCTTAATCTATCGCCCTACCAAACCGTCCTTTGTTCTTACCTCTGAGCTCTCTGAATTCCTCACGACTATGTTGCATATCACCATCTACAATCGTGTTGCATGACTAACATTCATATTGTTCCAAACAATTGTGGTTATGCAGCCGAGTTGATGCTGAGGACTATTTCAACTTCACACATCATGTACAATTTACCACACACATTTCTTTTATGTTTTAATGCCTGCACAGGCATACCCAGACACTCAACAAATAACACCTAGAATCGTGCCAAACGGCACAAGATAGTTTGATCGTACAAGCTACAAATGAAGGACCATGAAGCGGGTTCACCTACTAGGTCATATTAAAATAAAACGAAAGAGAGAGGAAGAGGAAAAGAATAAACAAGACAGTGGTAAGTGAGAATATGTTACATTGAATAAATGAGTAATACCAAGGGGTTTAATATGTTCAACAAAGAGTGAAGCGCTGTGAATACTTTCCGGATGCACTGTAGCTGCCCCTTGTAAGCAATATTGTGTCTCTTTTTATTGACTTGTCCAAGGCTTTCAGCCCAAAGCAACTTTTTGACATTGGTTTCTCTCTTCATGCTGTAGGTTGGTTGTCAACTACCTCTAGGTTACCCATTTTCCCAGGACCCAGGCTACCCATTTTCCTCAGGGTTCAGTTCAGGGCCCACTTTTATTTACTATTTATGTATATTGCTTGGAGACAATGTTCAATACTCTTCTTTCCACTTTCATGCACATGATACTGTTATTTTTTGTTGCGCTGCTACCAAATTGCAAGCTCAAGATTCTTTAACCAAAGCTTGTTCTGAATGCAGAAAAAACACAATATTGTGGTCTTTTCAATCTCTAGGAAGATGGAGTTAAATCAGAGCATTTTTACTACACAAGGTCCCCAAATGGAGGCAGTCTCTAACTACACATACTTGGGATTTCTTATTGATGACCACCTCTCGTTTAAGCCTCATAAAAACATTTGAATTGAAGTTAGGCTTTTATTTTAGGAACAAGTCTTGCTTGTTCTTGACTATTGGGATCTGCTGTATCAGATCTATCAGCCCTATTCCATTTCTTTAACATCTGACTCTGATCACCCCTCACAGACCCGGTAGCCGAGATACCCGGTAGCTTTCATAACATTGTCTGGAATGGAGTCATGTAAAGCCCGGTACCGGCTCCAGTATGTTCAAAACTTGCACTAAACCCTGGGAACACATCACTCCCACAATGTACAGACTTCACTGGCTCCCTGTCAAGTTCATAATAAATTACAAGGACCTGCTCCTCAAACCTACAAGGACCTCCATTGCCTTGCCCCCTCTTACATGTCCAGCCTCCTTCACATATTTGCAGTCTCAGCTCCTCAAACACTGTACTTTTACCATTCCAAAAGCTAGACTCTGTACCATGGGGGCATTCAGCGTTCCAGCACCTACATTCCGGAACTCTCCCCTTTCAGCCACACAACTCAGATTTGATCACAACCTTTAAAAATAGACATAATTCTGTCTTTTCCCTCTATGTAGCTTGAACCGCAGTTGTGCTTCATAGTTTTGTTTTCTTTTCTTTCCTTAATTTCTGGTTCTACTTGTTTTGTTTGTTTTTTGCATTCTAGGGTATATAGTACGGTGCTTAAAATCCAATGAATTACAATTATTGTGTCAATTATTCATTATTGTGTCAATTATTCAAACGACCACAAAATGTGGTCGTTTGTAAACAAAGAGAAGACACAAGAAAGGCTGATTCAACTGTTCATTAACCCGCCTAAACAGACATAAATACTGTGAGGGAGAATTTGTAGTGTAATTTAACAAAATAAAAGCAATTGAATACAAACACACGCACACACCTGTCCCTGCCTGCTCTACATCCTTGCTTCTTTTACGAATTTGCATAACACTCAAATAAAAGCAAATTATCTTGCCACATGATGTCAGGCCATTTTCAGGAATTATATTGCACAGCCATGGTTCCCCCAGTAAAACGCACACCTAGAAAACCCACATGCAAACACATGCTTGCACACACAAAAGGTAAACCCACGCACTAACTATTTGTTTAAGTTTATGATCTCATTCCGTTGAGAAACCAGATATTCAGGAGTACCTGGAACCTTCTTCAGGTGTGTTGCAAGAGAAGGATCTGATAAAAGCTTAGCACTATGGCTGACTATCTTATATGAATGATTCCACTCAACTTGAACATCCCAAAATGTAATGAATGAATTCCAATACGAACCATGTTTTCTTTTATCTTTAAGGTATATATTTATAAGTAGACATTATTTTAACGGTGTACGTGTAACGTTGTCACATGGAAGCAGGACACAAGTGCAGCGAGAACGAAGGACATTTAATAAATGAAACAAAACGGACAGGAACTCAACAGAATACACAACACAACAGTATAAACATAATAAGACACGGAACCAACACAGAACAACGCAGGCACAGAACCAAACGGGTGGTGGGTCCATAGGCAGCTGCCGCCCAGCCCGGTGCTTCGCCAAAGCCCACGGAGACGCAGAACAGCCACCCCGCAAGGGAGAACCAGAGGGGACCGGCTGAGGCTTTGCACCGGGACCGACCACGGGACAGTGGGACCTGCGCGGGAACTTTCGGGGCGCTCTCCTCTTCGTATTCCTTGTACATCCGGATCCGCCTACATAGAAGCAGGTTTCCGGGAGACCGTGGCGTCCTAGAGACAGAGCACTCTGCTCTGTACACTCCCGTGCCACGACCACGACCAGTCACAGCCCCCCACAGCCCCCACCCCCCCCCCCAACAGAGGACTCTTAATAAATGACATAAAACGGACCGGAACTAAACAGAATAATTTATAAAAGAACTTGGATATGAACTAAAACAGTGTTCCCTTAATTTATTTGAGCAGTGAATTTCATTGCATTTAAAAATAAATACTCACAGAGCTTGCTTTTACAAATGTGGACACTCCCCCTTTATTTACCTAAATATGTTCATTGATATGTTGTGTTATCAACATTCCGAAAATCCTCATACAATGCAATAAGGGTGTCACTAGTAGAAACAGCCATCTACATGTTTTAGTTCAGTAAACCCTACAATCCAGAATAAAAATTTGGAATCTTCTGGAAAACTTGCAGAATGCAGGATTCGCTTTTATGCACAATGACACCAAAGATTTTAAAATGTTTAGCAACAATTAAGCAACAAAGCCTACTTTCGCAAGATTGTTACAGGCTTTGTTGCATAATTGTTGTAGTTCATTACAAAACAGGAAGGTATGCTCACCAATGAGAATCATCATGTTTGATTTAAACTTAAAAATGTAATCTCCCTTAACCACACACCATTAGCACACTTTATTAATATATTTATATTACAGTTTGGAAGCTAAATACAGCACAGTCACGATTTTATCAATGATAATCCTGTAGACTGGCCTATTAAGTGTTCTAAAGTAGAATTGAATTTTTTTAAATGATACTTTGGAAAGGGGCATATTATAGATCGGATGTGTATTGTGTACAGTGATTGATGAGGTTTCTGTCGTCTACATTACATTGAGTGTCTACATTCTCACCTCCCCTTTTTATCTGTGAAAGTCTGTGGAGCACATCAATTTGGAGGTCAATGCCTGGTCTAAGGCATTTATTTTCTACTTAACACTTGTTAGTGCAATGCTAATATACAGAATTGTTTGAAGGTGTATTTTTAAAAGCATTTAGCTATTTAAAGTAATGTTCTAGGACGTATGTAGCTTTCCTCCAAACTAATGGACAAATATTTGAGTTTAAAATGTGCTAAACATCCTATCCATCTGCTCCTGTTGCCCAGAGAAGAGCGGAGAGCAGAAAATGTAAAACGATCAGTAAGTCAAAACGGCAAGTAGAAAATGATCCTCCCCTAGTCACTAGCTAGTTTTCACAAAAAAAACAATCATTTGTCTTTTCCCTTTTAACAGCATACAAATGTAAAACAATGGCCGCATTGCCCTTCAGAGTGCTCATCATACAAAGGCAAAGGCCTTGGGGCTATTGATGGCTTTTGACCCCTTACTTCTGAGCTGGTTCTAATTGGGTTCTAAAAGCTGCTGTGTGGCCTTCCTCCTACCTGGGACCAACTAGATCCTCAGCACCCGGGAGATTGGCACATGGTTCCCTTAGTTCCAAAGGGGCAAAAGGGCTCCCAGCAGGGCCTAAAAACAACCGTTTTTAATGAATTGTTCTGCTGATCCATTAAAGCCGTCTAAATTTAGTGGGCCGTGGGAGATCTTGCCCCCAGATTAAAGTTACTGCACAATTCAATTTGAATATGCACGTGGCACCTTTTCGCTTTGCGACGGCTTGAGCATATCTAGGATCTAAAGTTGAATTCCCAAGGACGAGTCATGTTTCAATTACGCTGGAGGAAGAAATACATTATAAACGGTTAAGCCAAGCGCATGACACTCAACGTCACTGGTCTTTTCCCCAAACCGGCCAACAAAATGTTATGCCAAACACTCAACCATAAATACATCAGCAAGATGTTCAACTAAGGAAGATGTGACTGATGACTTTCCCTTTTATTAATGATGAAACAGAACACGTTGTCTTGATTCTTTCACTAATAAGCCCTGCCAACTACCACATCAACAAACCCTGTACACTTTTGTTACTTGTCCCCCTGACTACGTTAATGGTTGCAAGATAGTTTTATCGAAAACAACTTATGACCTGTGCTTTGCAGAAGACTTATAAAATGCTATAAAGCCAAAACAATAGCATAAGTCATTCAACGCAGTACTGGTAAGACCCTACCTCCTCTGAGCAGACCGCTCAAGGCGATGAAAGGGTCACCGGTCAAATGAAACAGGAAGCTCTCAGAACTGGAAATGAGGAAAGAAATGAGTGGGGAAGACACAGAGACCAGCGACAACACGGAGTCTGAATGGCCGTGTTGTTTTTGATCATGAGGACAACTGAAGGTTCTTTGTGATGGGGCTCAGTGATTATTCAGCGTGAGGACGGAATTCTGGGATGATCAACAAGTTCCAAGAGACCGACAGCCCTGTTCAATGTGCTGTGGATCCAACTCCCAGTCACATACCAACCTCGTAGTATATTTGCGTTTGCTTGGTCCAAGATCTGCTCCAAGTCTCTTGGAAATGGCAATACAGCGCATACAGAACAAAGACCAGGCTATCATTGTATCATGTTGCAGAAGAATAAATATTACCTCAAAGTATGCAAACGGTGGAGTTCATAGGTCATTTAAAAGCCTTTCTAAAAATAGCACTGTACCTGGAAGAACATCACCAAACACAGTACCTAGCTACTGAGTCGTCACCCGGCCACACATCTTGGGAGTGGGGTTTGGTCATGAGAGCAAATGGAGGTGGGCCTTACTAAAGTTACCCAAGGCTAGCTGCGGCACTGTGGTTGAAGAAACGTTGCTGGAGCGTTCCCAGATCTACTCAGCGGTAGCAGACGATAGAAAGCAGAGAGCTGCCAAACTGCGGTTGACTAGAGCCGTTGCAGAAACGTTGGGCGCCGGGAAAGCAACAGCGACCACACTCACCTCCTGCCGAACATGCGAAGCGTGAAGTTCTTGGTGGTACGGGGTCCCCGGGTGGCGGCGGCAACGGCGGCGGAGGGCAGGACCGGGCTGGAGGCAGACGAAGAGGAGGAGGAGGAGGCGGGCGAGGCGGAGGTGTACGGTTCGTCTCCATCCTGCACGGCCTCGTCAGGGTCGGGGGACAACCCCGCTCCTCCCTGGTCCCCGCCGGGAGGCTCCATGGCCGACGTTCAACGACCTTTAGTGCTCTCACACACTGAGCTTTCCCTTCCCTCCGCGAGGACTCACAGAGCACATACCGCCCCAGGCCAGGCAGCGAGATGACATGAGAACAACAACAAAAAAACTAAAAGAACTCCTGAGCAGCTATTTAGCAGCGGCTACACTCTGCCTTTTCCTTCCCCAGTAAAGGTAGGGAGGGGAGAAAAAACTAAGAAGCACAGTAAGTCTTACATGTCCCTGTTTACTTTCTTACTGGGCAAGTCTGACAACTGTGCGGAGGAGGGGAAAATCTTTAGACCTGTGTGTGCGTTTGTAGGTGTTGATATTCTGGAGTCTCTCGTCACACAGAAGACTTCTTCACCAAGAAGTGGAGCTCTGTTCAGCTGAAGGCAGCAGCACTCAAACTGTAAGGTTTCTCTTATTCCGTCCCAGGCTGGTCGGTTCTCCACATTGGCTTCCTTCCTTCAATGCCTCCCAGTTGGAGGAAACCTCTCCCCCCCTCTGCTGTTCCAGTTTCCTGGTCGGTCTGCTTTCTCCCTGCCACTGGTGCTAAAACTACTGACCACCACACAACACGCACTGGCTGGCTTGCCTTCTGTGGGACTACTGAAAACAATCCAGGAAGTGTCAATCCCAGGCAAACCAACAAGCGGGAACAAGGACCTGTTTCGCCTGCTTGCTGCCTACCTGTGGCTTTTTGTTCCCACACTTTCCCTCTCACGCCTCGGTGTCATCTCTCTTCCCCTCACACTTACAAATACTTTTATCACCCACTCATCTCTCTCGCTTACCCTCTCTGCTCCTCCCCTCCCTCTCACGTTCTCTCCCATTGGCCAAGAGTAGAATATGACCGCGTCGCCACCTGTTGGTTGCTTGTGAAAAGTGCATGAATCTAGCGAACGAGGGGAAGAAAACGGGCTAAATGTGTCCAAATATCCTAAAAATAGCACAGAGAAGTGTGTCAAAAGCTGACAGCACACAAGAGCCAATGTTTCTTAACCTGATTTACAAGGCACCCTGTTCAACCACTGTGAAAGACTGCTCAATAATAACAAGGGTTCCATTCCGCCCCTGTAAAAGACCATTCAATCAAATAAAGGCCCATTTCTTTTTAAACAAATCAATTCAGGACCCTAATTAAAACCAGCTGTGCGGTACAACTAGCTGACCAAAGTCATTTGGATTGCGTTTCTAGGGCCCTACTCGACAAGCCGCTCCAGCGTGCTCCATTCTGGCTTTCCTCCCACATGCTCTTTACATAAAGATGGGTAGAACCAACCCACGCCATTCATCCGTCTATATATCTAACCTGCACTGTTTTACCCCACCCAGCACACACACATAAAACCTCTGTCACACATGCAAAAACGTGTGCCAACCTCACACTGCCTCACACATATTCCCCCCCCTCCACACACACACACACACACACAAGCTCACAAACACACATTTCACCTCACACAAAACACACCACCTGAAACAGACACACACTGACAGACACACAACCTGACAAAAATACACACAATCTCCCACAAACACAACTTCACACAAACACAGCCCCCCCTTTTAGCAAGTGAGAGGAGTGAGCCGCGGCAGAGTCCCACACCAAATGGCTGCCACCTCCCCTGAGCTCCCACTACCAGCCGGAGTTCAGCTCAGTGCAGCGCTCTGAAGAATATGCCAGAGTTATTTTTGACAACCAATTATACAAAAACCATTGGGTGTCGCGCCGATCGGCCTGACATTGTGACAATCCCAGGATGCTTCCAGGATGGGTTGACAGTCTCACTCCACAAGGTGAGCAACGTTTCTAAAAAGAGACGAGGGTCAAGCATGGGTTACAGTGCCCCCCCCCCCAACCCACCCCAGAGATTATGGCAGCGATTCGGTGACCCGGTATCCGGATGCGTTGCAAATATAGGATGATAGGTAGTCATGACAGCTACACCAGCCAAGAATGGAGGGTTGCCCCCGCAGACGCTATCAAAACCCAGATAAGGCTTGCAGGGCTGGGCAGGGGAGGAGGTCTCAAAATGACACCCTATTCCCTCCCTAAGTACTATTGACCAGATCCCTATGTAGGAAATATGGTGACATCTTGGTGTTTCACTTAGGTATATCAGGTGGGTACATTGAATGAAATCTATTATGTTGATATGATGCTGGGATTTATTATTTACACTACCACTAAAAGCAACTAATTGACAATGGAAGCATTTTGTAAAACGAAATGACGTAGTGACGGTCAATGGAAACCAAAATCACAAGTCAGTTAAGGGCTGGATTCATGTGAACAATAGAAATCACAGGCTGTTCCAACTTGCACTTTCATCCAGGCAACTCATAATGTAGTAGTAGTGATAACTCATAATGGAGCAGTAGTGATAACTCATAATGGAGTAGTAGTGATAACTCATAATAGAGCAGTAGTGACAACTCATGTTAGAGCAGTAGTGATAACTCCTAATAGAGCAGTAGTGATAACTCCTAATAGAGCAGTAGTGATAACTCATAATGGAGTAGTAGTGATAACTCATAATGGAGTAGTAGTGATAACTCATAATAGAGCAGTAGTGACAACTCATATTTGAGCAGTAGTGATAACTCCTAATAGAGCAGTAGTGATAACTCATAATGGAGTAGTAGTGATAACTCATAATGGAGTAGTAGTGATAACTCATAATAGAGCAGTAGTGACAACTCATATTTGAGCAGTAGTGATAACTCATAATAGAGCAGTAGTGATAACTCATAATGGAGCAGTAGTGTGTAGGGCCCCCATGTGCCTGCAGGCACTCCAGACAACATCTGGGCATGCTCCAGTAAAGATGGCAAACGGTGTCCTGGGGATCTCCTCCCAGACCTGGACCAGGGCATCAGTGAGCTCCTGGAAAGCCTGTGGCGCTACTTGGCTGTGTCAGATGCACAGATACATAACATACACAACATCAATTTGATCCAGGTCTGAGGAACGTGAGGGTTAGTTAATGGCCTCGATGCATTTGTCATCCAGAAACTGCCTACACACTCTGGCCACGTGAGGCCAGGCATTGTCCTGCACCAGGAGGAACCCAAGGATGGGTCTGAGGATTTCATGCCTCTGTGGGGATATGCCTCCCCAAACCATTACTGACCAAGCCAAACCAGTCATGCTGGATAACAATGCAGGCCATATAATGTCCACCACAGCGTCTCCAGACTCTTTCACGTGTTCAGAGTGAACCTGCTCTCATCTGTGAAGAGAACGGGCGCCAATGGTGGACCTGCCATTTGTGGTCTTCTGGCGAATGCCAACGAGCTGCTTGGTGCTGGGCTGTGAGCTTGGGTCCCACTAGAGGACGTTGGGCCCTCATGCCTCCCTCATGGAGTCTGTTTCTGACATTTGGGTCATACCAATGTAAACCTTCTTGTGAATGCTTTTCTGGATGTGTTATCCTAGAAGAGCAGGATGCTGATGTACAACCTGAATGGGCTGCAGGTACCGTCTCTTGGTACCAGAAGTGACAAAGACCCAAGAAAAATGCTAAACTAAAGAAGAACCTTTCTTCAAACGCTAGGATATTTCATTTAATTTGACCACATCATTGTATTTTGAATGCAAAGAATTTGAAGCCAATTAATTAGGGAGTTTTTCAAAAATATTTGGTACTCAGTGTTGTTGTTTGTGGATTATGGCCAATATTTTTTAGAAGGGTAGAACGTATAAACATGATAAAGTAATCCACAGACTGATCGCCTGTCACACGTTGCAGCATCAAAAGGACCTTGTGGCTGCAAAGGTAAGTTGCTAGCTGGTTTGAAATGTATTTCACGCTTTCAGAAAACAGTCAGTCATCACATAATCATCGTCAGCTACACATGGTTGATATTACTGGGATAATTAGAATATAGTGTGTTGCATATAATAAATGCAATAAATATTAATTCATCATCAAATCACAGATTTGCCAAACTTATGCTGATTTTTCAAAGGCAAATTTGTGCACAAAGCACAATTATTGCACACATGTAAATGGTCTATCCATAATCATCAAGGATTTTTTGAAAATAAATGAAAACAGGAAATGGTTCAACGTATCTCTAATAGATTACATGGTAGTATCATACAAAATAAAAAATATTTGAAAAGTTAGGGTTAAAAATCTGAATTGTCCTGGGATGTTTTGTCCCAAATATAAGCCACACAAAATACATTGCAATAACTTGTATCATTAAAAAAGTATTACTGTTAGCACAAAGGCACTTCTATTGACTCATTTGCAGATTTGGTTTAAGGGTACTTTATTGACAAATGTAATGCCTGCAGCCTGCCTGTTCTTTTGCATTCCAGTTCTTAGGCATTTTAGCTCCATCATGAGCATACACAAATGCATGAGTGTGCGCAATTAATTGATATATTGTTGCATCCCTACCAAGAATACAGTTGTGTGTGAACAGAGATCAGTTTTCACCTGAAAGGATTTTAGAACTATATCAAACTATTTTTTGTAATACATGAAATTGTTGGACATTGTCAAGAAATTTGTATATTAGTGGTGCAGGGGGTGAAAATGTTGGCAAAGTGTTAATAAAAAAGATGATGATGAAAGCACCAGTTTTGGCACAATATATATTTGGGTACTCTATTTTTGGATACTGTGTTTACAACAAACTTACTGAGGTTTAAACTATTTAAACTCAGTCAATAGCCTACAGCAGGGTAAAAATATTTTAGTGTTTAATGGGTTTCAAGTCTAAGAAATCTTATGAGATCATAATAATTTCACACATTTCCAGAGAAATCTCACAATGTACACTAGGGATAAGGCTGAAAACCAATATTGGATGGACGTAATCTTCTGGTCTTCCGGTGGAACGTTTTGGATGTGGAGGCATCAATGAATGCAAGTTAAAACTCTACCATGCAAAAATTAAACCAGATATAAACAAGATCCAGAAACGCTGCTGCCATCTCTGGGGCCCAGCTCATTTAAGATGCCCATTTAAGTGGACAACTGTCCTGCGGGCTGACAAATCAAAAATATTATATTTTTGGCAATATTGGACGGTGCGTCCTCAGCACTATAGTAGAGAGGGACCATCCAGGTTGAAATCAGCACACTGTTTAAAAGCCGGCATCCGTGATGGTATGGGGGTGCATTAGTACACATGGCATAGGTGACTTGCACATCTGTGAAGGCCCCATTAATGCTGAACTATATATACAGATTTTGGAGCAACATGTGTTGCTATCCAGACAACGTAATTTTCAGGGAAGGCCTTGTTTATTTGAATGATGCCCTACATTTGGGCCAGATCCGGCACGGACCCAACTTGCTATCTGGGTAGCTTCAGGTTCATGAGATGGTGCATGATCTAAATACTCTAAAAATACTGTGTGTAACTAGTGGAAACATTCTCTGATAGTGTCGTTTTCTACATTTCAAACTGATATTGCCATGCATATTGAATTGTTGGAACAGTATTGCATGTGCAGTATGCATTCCCTACTTGCTAATTAGGCAACATTTTGGAAATTTAGTACAACGCTGCACTGAAAAAAAAGTTAAATAATAGTATGTTATATCAGTATTGTAAGCTAATTTGGATATGTTCCATCAGCCCTACTTGATATGGTGCTTAGCTCCAATAAACAATATTGACATGTATCAGTATTGAATTAATAAGTATACCCAATAATAAAAAAAAAGTGTATAGCCCCACTACATTAATTATGTTGTGAGGGTGGCTATATTTACACACGTTTAATTTAATTTACTTCTGATTACCAGTCAATGCTGTCATAACCAATTTCATTGGACACATAAGAATGTGTTGTTTCTAGTGATTTATAGTGGTTCAAATAAATGTAATTGGACACAAGTCAGTTAACTGTTTCCCATTAGTTATTGCCCTTTATCTGTTGCAGGTTAATTAGTTCCTCCACCAATCTGATAAGAGACGCATCCAATTATGATTATGCAGAAAAATGTGTTGGTAGAACAAGACTATGTATGTTTGTGTACATGGAAGGCAGTGATATGTTTACAGTAGTTTAAACTAAAATGTGACTAAAACCTAAAGGCATTTGTTGACAAAAATGGGTCACTGTTTTCATAATTTTTACAATAACTAGATATTACTATAAGTCATTATTAAAATAATAAAAATGAGACTAAAACTTTCTTATATTTTGTCAAAATGCCTAACATTAAACAAAATTAAAAAAGGGTGCCAAAATTAACCAGATTTACAGCACTATTTAATACTATGTAATGAAGCTGCCAGTTGAGAAATATGAGCGTCTGTTTCTCAAACTAGGCACTCTAATGTATTTGGCCTCTTGCTATCGAGTCAATAATAAACACAAATGACTGAAAACAAATACTTTTTCCCACAAAAGCCGACTACTATGACTATTAAGTAACAGCCGTTGTCAACTCAGTACAAGCTAAATAAAAATGCCACAGGATATTTTCTTTACACAATCTCTATTAAAGACATCACCAGCTATGTGGGTTGTTACATCACCTACTGTAGCCTACAACATCCACCCATGACTCTTTTGAAAGGCAAACTTGGCCAAGAAGGCAAGAATACCATGTCAAATACCAAACAGCTTTTTGCAGCCTACAGGAACAATTTGGGTTTTTAATGTATTGAGGGGCACTGAAGCATCACAAAACATAGCTACATATACATTATAGGAGGTAACATATCTGCCTGCCTGTCCCTTTGATTAGGGAAACACCCAAACCACCCTAAGCCCAATAAAAACACACTAAAGTTTGTGGAATAAAGTCAGTTGATATTTATATCCTCATTGGAAAATTCAGAAAGTAGTCCTGAGATGCAGTCTGATAATATGTTTTGCATTGTGCCGAACAAACACGGCATGTTTTGATATATGCTTAAATGTATAGGTTTAGATTACACCAATGTTTTTGCTCTAATACATACTGTATTTCACACTGTATTAAGCAGATGTATTTCAATGCCTTAATGGAATTAGATAGTGAGGGTAAACCATTTTGGAGTGGTTGGGGCTCCATCTAGTGAAGCTACAGTGTAATTTAATAACTGAGGACAATACCGTGTGAGAACAGCAAATCAATGTTAGGAATAGCAAGTAGATGTCAATAAATCAATAAAACAACTCTTTGCAGTATGCACAGCCCAAACTCATATCCAAATGTCCACGCCATCGCAAGCGTGTCATAAATTTCTTTGAACGTGTCAAATATGCTGTGCAGACAATTTCTGGACAGATTCTCTGAACTGATGAAACCAGTCCAACAAAAAAATTCATTATAAGCATAAGATGACGTACAAATGTAAAACATAGACTACAAGCAAAAACATCTGTTAAGTGTGTAAGCTACTTATTTTTTGTATATAAAAATCTATATAATGTATTTATAAAGTACTTTGTTTTCTTTTACAAAAACCCACACATTACACTACGCAGAC
>JACXGK010009005.1:0-20929 GCA_016801125.1 Novumbra hubbsi
GCATTCTTCCAAGACACAGACAGGCACATTGATGCGCCTCCTACAGAAGGAAGCCCGTGACCGAGGTTTATTCCTCTCTACATGTGGCTCACTACTTTAATGCTGAGAATTATGGAAAAATAATACACCCATGAAAATAAGGTGGCATGATCCAAATAACAATTTTACTAAATATTCTAAAACAACCATTGACCAGCACCAGAGGAAGGTGTTCTGGCAGGGGATTGCTTTGGATGCTTCCTATGTAACCATTAAGAATTGATAATTCTGTGAGCTTCCGATGATGTCCAAGATTTTCCTGTAATACTGGTCTGGGGTTTCTGGATATAATGTCCTTATTTCAGGAATTGAATGTTCACAGAATGTAGAAAATGTGTAAATGTACTTAGCAATGAAAGGTGATTCATTACTGCTTGACAGGATCACAGTAACCTACTAGATTTACCGCATAGGGGTTCTCTCTGGTGGTCTACTCAAAACCCATTGGAGGAGACGGTCATTGGGGAGGGAACACCGGCGTTCTCATCCAATAAGTTGTAAGAAGTAGATGGGCAAAGATGGTGTGAGGAACACGTACGTGAGCTCTTCCCGTTGCCTGAGTTTCTGAGTCAATTTAAACTGTGTTGTGGTTCTATCACACTACAGTGTTAGTTGAGAGAGTACAGGACGGTGGAGACGGGAATATGAAGTACTCACCTGCGGACACTAGGCGTCACTGCAGACCTGCTTGTTGAGTGAAGAGCCTCGACGCCGACTGCACTTCGAAGGCACAGGGTAGAAGGAACATGCCGAAGATGGCAACCAGCAGATAACAGTGTAAGAGATCACAGAGGTCCGGTATTGAAACATATGGCAAATGATGTAGCTGCTGACATTATCTTGGGCAACATGGAAGGATGGATGCCTCTGTCATTTGAACAAGTTTCCTTTGACGACTGAGACCCTTAGATTTGGGGATGACTAGTGTCCGCCAGGTTGAAGTTGTTTTTTGGGGGGTGTTGGGAGGGAGGAGGTAGTCAAGAACACTTGCTGGTAAACGAAAGTGGACGGTTACAATTCTCATGACAACAGAGATGAAAACCCCCCATGTCACTGCCCGCAAGCCGCACAGTAAACTCTAAACACTCCAGTAAATTAGAACGAATTAGTAATAAAAAAGAACATTAAAAAAAAACATGATTGAGGCCTAAACACAAACAGCAAACGTTAACCAGTATTAACAGTTCACGCGCTGTAACCTAAAAGTGAACCCAGCCCTTTAAACCACCGTACAAGCCTTCCAGTCGTTATTCAAATCAGATTGAAGCAGATGAGCAGAGGTTGACCACGAAGAGACTATAGAGGCACGGTTCTCCGTGACTCTGACCCCCTCCTCCCTTGCCCTGGCTTATTCTCCAGTATAAGACATGACACCTGAGCGAGAGAGTCCGTACTAAAGCCTCCAATTAGCTCTGGATACATATTGGGCAAACCTACAGTCTTCGGTGACGTCATTGCGGGTCCCCACCAAACATAGAGTAGATTGCGGAAGGGGAGAGACGAGGCAAGGAAGGAACCGAACGATTCACGCTCCCCGTCCGCTCCATAATTTCCAGACATTGAAGTGCCGTGTGTCGTATCGTCAATGTGTTTTCCCACTCCTCTACCTCAAGCCTAGTTAGAACGCCTTAGATAAGGTTTCCGGTCTGAATCCAGCGGGGTATATACGTGTGCTCGCAGTTCGGTGAAACAACATGCGGATTTAAACAAGGTTTCCGAAGGGGCGGAATTGGAACGTGTCAGGACGTCAGACGGCAGTCTTGCAGATCGCTGTCTAAAATGAAGCACCCGAAACTGTGGAGAGCATTGTTTTTCATGACTGCGATGTACCAACTTGGGATGTCAAGCCGATACGGTAAGACGATGGAGGAGTGTAGCGAGCTTGTCGATTCAGTGGCGGGGATGGACTGTAAAGGCTAGGCATCCGCGGGCACAACCTCTGGGTGTGAAGTCATGTTTAAAACGTGTCCCGCAGTATTTAGTAATGCTTTATTCTCGAGCCAATCTCGTCTGTTTACATTACGGACGCGCGAGGTGCGGAAAGCGTTACATTGCATCAAATTCAAATATATCAGTATTGGCTAGATCTGTTATGGAAGGATTTTGCAAAGCCGTCTTTGTATTCCTTATTTTCTTTTATTTAGTATTGTGAAATGTACAACAGCTATAGACATACACACATAATTGTAAAGGAGACAAGCTTTAAACGGAATAAAATATATTGTATGTCATTTATAAAGAAGTTTTACGTTTGATTTGGCGAGCATGTGATTTTTTTCCACTTTGAAATAAGCGTCCGCTGTTGGATGCAGAAAATGGAAACTCTAAAGTAAATCACGTTCTATTTGCTGTACAAAAATTATAGCTTTCGCTCTTGTAGTTTGCGTCATAGGCTCGTCACTTGCATGAGGCTAAGTGTTTCAGGACCACGGAGAGCGTCTGGGATACGACTTGGTGCAAGTTGCGTTGTATGTATACTTTATACTCTATCGTCTCGCGGCAAACCTTGGTCTCCAGTCCTCTGTTTTTAACACTTGTTTACCGCTGTTTTTCCTATCATCCTCCGCCCCTCCTCCTACACCCTCGTCACACTATTTAGTTCCACGATGAGCATTATTCTGACTCCAAGGCGCTTTCCCTGGCAACAGGGGAGAACAGCGCACAGCCAGTTACCATGGCTACTTGCGGTTCCAAAGGTGAAGGTTCAGGGATCTAGTTCTTTAATGTTATTCATTTGAATGACGGAAGCAGTTAATATACCATTACATTGGTGTTCTTCCATCTCCACAGTGTAATTCATCACTAAACATTAGTGACAGAATCTTTGTCGAATCACCCTGCGTTTCAGTAGGGTGTTTTGTGTTTCCTTTACACTGCATACAGTCTATTTGACTTGGCCTACATTGTTATTCATAGTGCACGAAGCATTACTTAAATGTGGGTAAATGCAACAAGTAAATGGATAGTGTACATCTCTTGTTAAGGAGCATCCTGTGAGCATTGTAAATAACAATTGATTTCTTAGCCTGGGGTTTGTACATTTCACAATTACAAAGTGGTCATCCCGAAGCTGAAATATGGGTCTAGAAAGGTAAACTACTCTCAAATTCATTTAAAATGCTATAAAAGCAAGACCTGACCACCCCACATAGCAAACGTGTGTTTGTTTCACTCTTTTGGCGATACAGCGTGATCAGATTTTGTTCAGATTAGGTTGCCAACCTGTGGGATTACTTAGGGATACATTTAGCCAAGTCATAAGGACACCGCACGGAAGTCACCGAAATGTGTGCTCTTACAGACAGAGGATATGTGTTACCTGAATCTGAGTATTTGATTGCTTTTCAAATCCTAACCATCTAACTATGTTTTAGGTTTTTATAAAATGGCCAGTTTGTACAACCTGAATGAAGAGAGATTGTAACCTGAATCTACATAGAGAAGTTGCAACCTGAATGTATAGAGTGTATAGAGGAGAATGTACAGCCTGAATGCACAGAGAGAAACTGCAACCTGAATATGCAGCCTGAATGTAAAAAGAGAGACTGTACATTGACTGTACAGCCTGAATGTACAGACTGAATGTACAGAGAATGTACAGCCTGAATGTTCAGACTGAATGTACAGCCTGAATGTATAGAGAATGTACAGCCTGAATGGACAAATTACGAACTGCCTAAATGTATAGAGAGAGATTGCAACCTGAATGCAAAGCTTAAATGTAATGGGAGAAAACAGCCTGAAATCTTAATTTTTCACATTCCATCCCAGTCTTCTAATATTTATTTTACGAAGCAACTCTGTCTCTGGCATTTTTTTTCGTCTGTGTGTGTGTGTTTTGTCAGAGCAGAGCAATGAGTCATTGCCAGTGTCCTGTCATACGGCACATCGTCCTCTGCAGGTATGGAGGTAATAATAGGGGTGTGTGTGGTTGTGTGTGTGTGTGCATTTGTGTGTGGTTGTGTGGTGAGTGTGGTTGTGTGTACATGTGTGTGTGGTTGTGTGTATGTGTTTGTGTGTGTGTGTACGTTTGTGTGTGGTTGTGTTGTATGTGTGGTTGTGTGTGTGCGTTTGTGTGTGGTTGTGTGTATGTGCGCGGTTGTGTGTATGTGTGTGGTTGTGTGCGTGCATCTGTGTGTGGTTGTGTATGTGTTTTTGTGTTTGTGTGTGTGTGTGTGTGTACGGTTGTGTGGTTTTTTACACATCATGTTGTCCTTAGCAGTTAACCATGATGACGGGTCTGATTCACGAAAGCTTTGGTTAATGATGTCGGTGGAAACTGAGAGCACAGGGCCTTGCTTATCCACTCAGGGAAAATAAGTTTGATTCTGGAGATACTTTTTTGTCCTGGAGATCAGGTTTATATTTTGGTTATGTGTTGGGCCTGCACTCCAAGCAGGTTCAATCAGATTGAAAAGTGTCAGGTTTTCTCTGAGGATTATTTGTTTGTGTGAATCCGTGAAAGTGGGTCTGTTCTATCTCTCTGTGTAATAGTTCAATAGCTCAAGGAAGACGTCAGTATATTCACACAGCTGTCAGAAGCTGTTCCATACTGTGAATTCCCCTCTACTCTTTCTGCAAAATTGTTCACTTTTCAAATCGTCCTCTCAAATAAAGCAGAAAATATTTCTATAAAAAAAGTATAAACTCAACAGATCATATTTCAGTTGTAATGGATGTTTTACAGTGTGTGTTTACAGTGTGCTTTTACAGTGTGCCTTTACAGTGTGCTTTTACAGTGTGTGTTTACAGTGTGCTTTTACAGTGTGCCTTTACAGTGTGCCTTTACAGTGTGTGTTTACAGTGTGCTTTTACAGTGTGCCTTTACAGTGTGCTTTTACAGTGTGCTTTTACAGTGTGCCTTTACAGTGTGCTTTTACAGTGTGCCTTTACAGTGTGCATTTACAGTGTGCCTTTACAGTGTGCTTTTACAGTGTGTGTTTACAGTGTGCTTTTACAGTGGGCCTTTACAGTGTGCTTTTACAGTGGGCTATGGAGCAGAACTTCAGGGCTCCCGATCACCTCCGGGACAGCCGGGCAGATAAAAGCCAATTACCTGATAGATGCAATTAATGATCGCTTCCTAAAAAAAGAACACTGTAATTTTTAACACCTTGCTAGTTATCTAACACGGGTTAGGTAACTAGCAAGGTACCATTCTGCCCAGCTGCGGTACCATTCTAGGCTGGCTGCGACACTTCGTCTTGGGGTGTGGCCCGCTGAAAATATAAGGCCTTTCAGGAGAGGAGAGCTGAGGGATCGTCACTGAAAGGAGTGGCCCTAAGTGTGTATGTGTGTATCTGTACGAGAGAGCGAGATATTATAAACACAGTAGCACTGCTCCAACACCAACTAGGGCATTTCAGTCTTTCCTCAGAGCTGGTTGATAAACCCACATCTTTATCAGTGTTTGTCTTCCTGTGTTCTCATGGCCGTAGACTCTAATAGAGTAGCCCTGGTCTTCCCAAAGGTCAACACACACACACAAACACACACACATGCACACACACACTAAACCTTGCTATGCCTGCTACTTCAAAGCCCCTGACTCTATTTGGTCAGCTGTGTCTAAACATGTGTCTTTCTACTAGGTTACCAGTAAGCCTTTTCTGTGTGTATAATAATAATTTGCTATTTGTTTACACTTAAGGCGTAAATGGCAAACATACTGGCTTTTTATAGAATTTACAAGTTCAAAAACCCTGTTTGTTTGAGGACATTGCAAGTGGTTGTTGAACCACTCTGTGAATGACGCATCCTGGATTCTGTCATTTTCCATCATATTCTCTGAAACAACTTGCCTTACTTGCCATCTCTGAGGAGCTCAGTCTAATCACATCAGTTTCTGTCACTAAGTATCATCATTTTTTATTTACAATTATGAGAAAATCTTATAATAAAGGGCTTGTCATACATTGCCTTTATAAGAGGACACTGTCCTTATGAAAGTACCTTGTCTTTACAAAGGTTCAGTGTCTTTATAAAAATACACCGTCTTTATGAAAGTACAATGTCTTTTACGAAAGTACAATGTTTTTACGAAAGTACACTGTATAATTTTCTGGAACAGTATAATCTATTTCTTTTATAATTTACCGGAACAGTATAATTTAGTCCCTTATTAAACAACTGAAACACTTTACAATCAATACATGTTTTCAAGATGAACCGTTGTAAATCTCTCTGTCTCTCCCTGCCTCTCTCTCAGGATGTGTGTTTGAGAGGAGGCTGTGCTCCAGAGAACAGCTCTGCTCTGATGGTGAGTATCCCATCGTGTGTGTGTGTACGTGTGTGTGTGTACACGTGTGAATCTCTTACTGTGAACATCCAATCCTTGCACCCGAGAGAAACACAGATTTGGTCCAGATAAGGCTTGTACTTACAGAAAGAGACAGGCAAGGATGAGTTGAAGTCATGGGACAATGTTATAGTTATTTAAGGGAGGAGGGAAGGGATGATTAGTAGTCATTTAAGGCAGGAGGGAAGGGATGATTAGTAGTTATTTAAGGCAGGTGGGAAGGGATGATTAGTAGTTATTTAAGGGAGGAGGGAAGGCTCTTTATCTTTGTGGCTAAACACATTACTGACCCCACAATGTGGATGTTGTATATTATAGTGAGAATTGTCCTTATTACCTACAGTATACCCCCTGTGTCCTTTTTACCTACAGTATACCCCCTGTGTCCTTTTTACCTACAGTATACCCCCTGTGTCCTTATTACCTACAGAATACTCCCTGTGTCCTTATTACCTACAGAATACTCCCTGTGTCCTTATTACCTACAGTATACCCCCTGTGTCCTTATTACCTACAGTATACCCCCTGTGTCCTTATTACCTACAGTATACCCCCTGTGTCCTTATTACCTACAGTATACTCCCTGTTTCCTTATTACCTACAGTATACCCCCTGTGTCCTTATTACCTACAGTAGGTGTGGCATAGGTGGAATAGGAGTACGGTGGGGTGGCCTGTGGCATAGGTGGAATAGGAGGAGGAGTAGGATGGGTGGCCTGTGGGGTAGGTAGAATAGGAGTAGGGTGGCCTGTGGCATAGGTGGAATAGGAGTACGGTGGGGGTGGGTGGCCTGTGGGGTAGGTGGAATAGGAGGAGGAGTAGGATGGGTGGCCCTGCTTTACTTGATACGTCACTCTTCTGTGGCAGGCATCGCAGCTCTCCACTTACATTTGATGTCCCATATTGAAGGATATTGCAGTAAAACAGAAGGTCTGCAGTTGGAACACTTTGGCTGAAGTTCCACCCAAAATGAATCCCTGAAAATGTATTTTGTCCGTTGTCCTTCGCTGCACAAGGATTTAAACAGTGCTTCTAAAAACGATTCCTCTCATCACAGCACCGAGCCATACTAGCAGGACCTAACCTACCCACACACACCGTTCCATCTCCATTCAAGCTGAACCTAATCTGCCCCCCCCCCCAACAGTACCACACAGTGGATAGGAGGGAATTATTTACATGTCATAGTCCTTGCTTCTCCCTTGTTATTCTCCCTGTTCGGTGGACGTAGCAGATGTAGTGTTTTCACATCCAGGCTGCATGATTGTATTTAATGTATATACACTGTGTATGTAGACACACAGATACATGTTGGTGTAGATATACCTACAATTATGGATGAGTGGATACATGGATACAGTATACAGTGTGTTCGTAGACAGACCGATAAATGTTGGTGTAGATATTTATACACTTATGGATGAGTGGATACATGGATTCAGTGCTCACATATGCTCAACAGATACATGTAGATGTGTCTACATATGTTAACAGACACTCCTATTTAGAGTGACTTACAGTAAGCGCAAACATTTAAAAAGAGCTTGGTGAAAAAAAAAAATTTTTAGTAGTAAGTGCATTCTAAGTGAGAATATTAAAAAGCTAAGAAACTTGGTTTCTAAAGAGAAGACTTGGGGAACATCCTAAGGCAGGTCAACGCGTACTCTGGACAACTAGATTTTTGAAGACTTCTTTTTGAGAGAGTTTTTTTGTTCTCTTTTTACTTTGGGGTGATAATCCTCTAGGCAGAGTTCTTCCTCTGTCCAGAATTGTGTTATTTTTCCCATCCTAATCTTTTATTTTTTGGTCCAAGATATGTCTTTGTTTTTGCTACTCCGCATCCCAGAGTTGCCTCTTCCCTGTTGACGTTGAGACTGGTGTTTTGTGGGTACTATTTAATGATGTTGAGACTGGTGTTTTGTGAGTCCTATTTAATGATGTTGAGACTGGTGTTTTGTGGGTACTATTTAATGATGTTGAGACTGGTGTTTTGTGAGTCCTATTTAATGATGTTGAGACTGGTGTTTTGTGGGTACTCTTTAATGATTTAGAGACTGGTGTTTTGTGGGTACTATTTAATGATGTTGAGACTGGTGTTTTGTGGGTACTATTTAATGATGTTGAGACTGGTGTTTTGTGGGTACTATTTAATGATGTTGAGACTGGTGTTTTATGGGTACTATTTAATGATGTTGAGACTGGTGTTTTGTGGGTACTATTTAATGATGTAGGGACTGGTGTTTTATGGGTACTCTTTAATGATGCTGCCAGTTGAGGACCAGCGAGGCTTGTTTCTCAAACTAGTCATTCTAATTTATACTCTTGCTCAGTTGTTTACCGGGGCCTCCCACTCTTTCTCTTCTGGTAGAGCCAGTTTGCACTGTTCTGTAAAAGGAGTACTATACATCGTTGTACGAGATCTTCAGTTGTGTGGCAATTTCTTGCATGAAATAGCCTCCAATTCTCAGAACAGGAATTGTTTCAGAAGAACGTATTTTGTTTCTGGTCATTTTGTCTCTGTATTTGCACCCACAAACGCTGTTGCTCCAGATACTGAACTAATCTAAAGATGGTCAGTTTTTTATTCTTTAATTAACGCCACCATTTTCAGTTTTGTTAACCTTACCGCAAAATGACATTACTGCATTTTTAATTAGCCTTTAAAAATGATGTGACCCCAAACGGTCACACCGAATGGTCGTCCACGTATCGACGTCTATCTACCAGTGGTCTCGACTGCTTGGCGTCTGTTATATGTGATCAGTTGACACGATGCTTCTAATGTGATGATATTCAGGCTATCACTGTTAGACAGGCTACAGGAGGACTGTGTCTGTCTGGGACTGGTGTCATGAATCTGTTTGCAGAAGTTTCAGGGACAACGTGGAACACCAACAACGTGTGTAATTTCTTCCCAGTGGCCTCGACTCGTGAGGGCTGTAACTAAACGCTCCCGCCTGGAACATGTCTGTCCATTGGTAGTTATCTGAAATAGGGGGTGATGTGGTATTGGGGGGGTACGTGTGTGTGGTTATTGTCACGTGTTTTAACGAAGTGTGGGTGGACGCAGACAGGGGAGATCTCCGACACCCTTTCTCCCTTCCTCACCTGCCTTCCCCCTCCACAGACCCCTCCCCACCATCACTATCGTTTCCCTAGCAACGGTGACATCATCAGGCTGATGGTTGCTAGGCAGCTGGGTCAACGCACCCACACCCCCTCTTTTTTCCCTCTCTTTTTATCACTCTATCTCTTTATATCTTTCTCTCACTCTCTTTCTATCTCTCTATCTCTTTATATCTCTATCACTCTCTTTCTATCTCTCTATCTCTTTCTATCTCTCTCTCACTCCCTCTCATCCCTCTTTTTCTCTCTTTATATCTCTCTCACTCTCTCTCCCCCCTTCTCTCTTTTCATTTCTCTCTTGTTTGCATTGAAAGAGGATGACTCACTCCTTCATTACAGTACTTACGGGTGTCTCCTACACACACATACTCCCTCCCCTTCCTCATCCCCCTTTTCTCCCTCTTTCTCCTCTTACCGGCTATCCTCCTCCTCCACACTCACACACTCCTCCTCCACACGCACACATGTTGCTCCTCCCCCTTTCTTTGTTTTCGGTCATTCAACATCCCTTCCTTCGACGTATTCCTTCTCCCCTCTCTATCCTCCCTACACAACGACTTCCTATCTCCATCTCATCCTCACCTCATCTCTCTTTCCTCCATACACAACCCCCTCCTATCTCCATCTCATCCTCACCTCATCTCTCTTTCCTCCATACACAACCCCTTCCTATCTCCATCTCATCCTCACCTCATCTCTCTTTCCTCCATACACAACCCCCTCCTATCTCCATCTCATCCTCACCTCATCTCTCTTTCCTCCATACACAACCCCTTCCTATCTCCATCTCATCCTCACCTCTTCTCTCTTTCCTCCATACACAACCCCTTCCTATCTCCATCTCATCCTCACCTCATCTCTCTTTCCTTCATACACAACCCCTTCCTATCTCCATCTCATCCTCACCTCATCTCTCTTTCTCAGCCTCTCAGTACTCTAGGCTAAACGCTCTCTTTCGCATGCACACATGCCAACAAACACACACACACACACTTATACACACACACACTGGCAGATCAAGCAGAGGTGTCGGGACTCAGAGATTCATTTCTCAGTGAGATATCTTGGCCTGTTACTGCATGTGCACTGCATCCTCAGATATTCCCCAGAGTGTCAGTTACCTTTAGATGACTAATAAAGTAATGGACTCTATGAACTCTTCCCTCATCATCGACACAACAGACAGCCCCCGCAGTGTCAGTTACCTTTAGATGACTCATAAAGTCATGGACATTATGAACTCTTCCCTAATCATCGACACAACAGACAGCCCCCACAGTGTCAGTTACCTTTAGATGACTCATAAAGTCATGGATCCATCCATCCCTCCCTCCATCTATTCCCTCTCCTTCATCCCTGCCTCCATCTATTCCTTCTCCCTCTCCTTTATCCCTTCCTCCCTCTGTCTTTTAATAGTAGTGACTCATGCCTGGGGTCTGTTGGGGGGGAGGTGAGAGGGGGAAGTGTGCTTGGTTCCCCTCGGAGGAGCCTCACTGCTCAGAGATCGATACCGCGTGTGTCTGTTTGTTAACCTCTGGTTTCTCTTCACTCAGTTCTGGAGAAGTTCTGAGCCAGAGGGCTGTTTATGTGTCTGTGTGTGTATGTGTGTATGTGTTTGTGTGTTGACGTGTGTGTGTATGTATGTGTGTGTTTGTGCGTGTATCCTGATCTGCAATACTGGGGATAACAACATAACTTTCAACCAATGTAAATGTTGCCAGATTTAGATCAGATTTAGCAGAGAGAAGCAGGTCCAGTCTGTTTCACCAACACCCACAGTCCCAGAACACGATAATCCGTCTGCCCACGTAATAAAGTCTGGTTCTGCCCTCCCTGTCCGAGCCACACGTGTTAGTGCTGGTCTTGTGACGTTGAAGTTGATAATGTGTGACCTGTGTGTGTGTGTGTTGTAATCACCGTGGCGATGGATGTGGACGTGTGTTTCAGACGGGCTGTTCGGTCAGTGCCGCTCGTCCAAACAGGATCTGGTTCAGTACCAGGTGTCGGTTCCGGTGCTGAAAAGGATGCAGGAGGTCCTGAAACAGCTCATGCTGCAGGGTGAGTGGACGGGACACAGTACCACCAAGGGTCGACAGCGGGGGGCCAAAGGAAACAGCTGAAATGGAAATCCTACAATGCATTGGTTTAAATAGCAGAACTGTTCTGTATTATGAAGGGAATAGTAATATATAGTAATTTGAAAAGAACAGTATTGTGTGTATTTGTATATATTATATATTATGAAGAGATATATTGTATTATATACTATGAAAAGAACAGTATTATGAAGTGAATGGTAATATTTAGTATTCTGAAGAGAATAGTATTAGAATAGTGTAGTATTATATCTGGAATAGTATTATGTATAAAGAGAATTGTACTGGACTGGCTAGTACCTGAGCTATGTCAGGATCATTCCATGATGGGTTTACCTCAGTGTCTTCTGTAGGAATACTTTAAGTTGAGGCCACTGTGCCCTATAGGCCACTTTAAACCGTTGTTGAATTACCACTTCACAGTGAATTGCAATTGGTATTCTTTATGTGTTCTCAAGCCATCTTTAAATCTGTTGTTTGTATATGTTGCTATTGTTTATTATTAGGGCGCCGTTGTAAATGAGATCACTGCCTCAGTTGGTTTTCCCTGGATAAACACAAATTTTGATTTTGAAGAGAATAGTGTTATGTGCTATTATAAACACAACGGAATACATGATGCATTAGGTTAGAAAAAATCTTCCAACTCTACTCAATCTTGTAGATAGTGTTATAAAATTCTCATGATCTGGCTGATGTGTGTGTGTGTGTGTGTGTGTAGGTCTCTCCTGGCAGCATGACATCACACAGTACATCGTTGCCAAAGAGCTGAGCAGAGTTCCTCACACCACACGGTCCTCCTCTAAGGGCTCGTCGTCACACCAGTAAGGACCTTTAACTCGTTGACACCATTTATAACTGGTCTACGTGTGTTCATCTGATGTCATCAGGGCCTGCTGGTTGGCTACATCTTCCACATTAACAGAAATGTGGATGTAGCTTGTGGATAGATCATGTCAGAATCAGCTTCATTACCAGGTAGGTTTACTCGTACAAGGAATTTGCTTTGGTGTTATGGAGCATGACAGAAAATATAGTAAGTGGTACTAGGTAAAAAAAAAATATTACACAGTGAATATAAAATGTGCAAACATTTACTGTATAAGTAGCATATTAAAGTTGTTCACAGTTGCTAAAACACATTTCTTGAAACCATCACCCATTTTCTCAAAACTTTAAACACAGAACCAAATCTTCAGACTACAGTACATTCACAAATCCCAGACTCTTCTGTCAAAATCAAACACTTGATTCAAAACCATTTAATCTGCTCTCAAAAACCCACAATGCTTTCAGATGCTTTCAGATCATATAGCCAGTCAATATATTTAAACACTTTAGAGCATTCATTAGACACTACATAAACAATTTCAAACACAGTGTGCACAAAATGTGTTTAGCGTTTTGCAAACTGAGTAAATGCAATTTGCACATGGTGTCTAACTACCTTGTATTTGGTATTTCAGTTTGGGTCAGTTTGTATTTGGTATTTCTGGTATAGATTGGTGTGTATTTGGTTTAGATGTGTTCATGTATAGTTCAGTGTGTATTGTCTTTTATGTGGTTATGTATACTTCAGTGTGTATTTTATTTTATGTGGTTATGTATACTTCAGTGTGTATTGTCTTTTATGTGGTTATGTATACTTCAGTGTGTATTGTCTTTTATGTGGTTATATATACTTCAGTGTGTATTGTCTTTTATGTGGTTATATATACTTCAGTGTGTATTGTCTTTTATGGTTGTTATGTATACTTCAGTGTGTATGTTATGTGGTTATGTATACTTCATTGTGTATTTTATGTGGTTATGTATACTTTGGTGTGCATTATATGTGGTTATGTATACTTCAGTATGTATTGTATGTGGTAATGTATACTTCAGTGTGTATTGTATGTGGGTATGTATAAATAAGGGAGGAATAACTCCTCTCTCCCTGGCAGTTCCAAGCAGAGCTCCTCCAAGTCGGGAGGTTACCCCGGCAACAACAAGGCAGGCGCCACTCTGCCAGATGGCTACGAGGAGCCCATCATCGTTGAGCCTCCTCTGACCCCTTTCCGAATGCAGACTCCCATGGACCCATACACCTACCAGCAGGTATATGGAAGGTCACGGCTGGGCTTTGGTTCAGCAGCGTGGTTGTGGGTAAAATTGGGCTTAAAATAGGGGGTTTACAAATATAAATATTGGAAATACTTTTGTACTAATGTATTCCACACATACTCAAATGTAATCCACACATACTCTAATGTAATCCACACATATTCTAATATAATCCACACATAACTCTAATGTAATCCACACATACTCTAATATAATCCACACATACTCTAATGTAATCCACACATACTCTAATATAATCCACACATACTCTAATGTAATCCACACATAAATCTAATGTAATCCACTAATACTCTAATGTAATCCACACATAATCTAGTGTAATACACAGATATTCTAATGTAATCCACAGATACTATAATGTAATCCACACATGCTCTAGTGTAATCCATACATACTCTAATGTAATCCACCCATACTCTAATGTAATCTACACATAATTCTAATGTAATCCACACATTCTCTAGTGTAATACAAAGACACTCTAATGTAATCCACCCATACTCTAATGTAATCTACACATAATTCTAATGTAATCCACACATGCTCTAGTGTAATCCACAGATACTCTTATGTAATCTACACATAATACTAATGTAATCCACACATTCTCTAGTGTAATACAAAGACACTCTAATGTAATACACCCATACTCTAATGTAATCTACACATAATTCTAATGTAATCCACACATTCTCTAGTGTAATCCACAGATACTCTAATGTAATCTACACATAATTCTAATGTAATCCACACATTCTCTAGTGTAATACAAAGATACTCTAATGTAATACACCCATACTCTAATGTAATCTACACATAATTCTAATGTAATCCACACATTCTCTAGTGTAATCCACAGATACTCTAATGTAATCCATACATACTCTAATGTAATCCACCCATACTCTAATGTAATCTACACATAATTCTAATGTAATCCACACATTCTCTAGTGTAATCCACAGATACTCTAATGTAATCCATACATACTCTAATGTAATCCACCCATACTCTAATGTAATCTACACATAATTCTAATGTAATCCACACATTCTCTAGTGTAATCCATACATACTCTAATGGAATCCAACTTCACCCAGGGATACATTTTTAAACCTGATTGTTGTTCCAGTCAGTTGTCCTTTAAAAGCCCCATGTGCACATCATACATCTGCGTTCATCTGTTTCCCGGCCGACGACGGACGACTCATGAACAAACGCGCCACCCCCCCCCCTCTGTGCGCAGCCGCGAGTGTCCTTAAGCCTATTTCCGTGGTTACAGCACATGTACCAGGAAGACGTGGAGCGCTCTCTCCATCAGGGCGGAGCCTACTCCGGGCCCCGCCCCTCATCCAGGTCAAAGCAGAGGGCGAGGGATCGTCAGCTGCTGCAGGACGTCATCTCCCTCTACCTGTCCTCGGCTCCGGCGCAGTCCTCCTTCCGCCACCGGGGGGCTCCCACCCTCCCCGCCCCCCCGTACTACGAGGACCTGGTCCTGCCGCTGGACTACACGGTGGACTATGGCCTGGCGGAGCAGGACCACGCCCGGGAGCAGGACCACGCCCGGGAGCAGGACCACGCCCGGCAGCAGGACCACGCCCGGCAGCAGGACCACGCCCGGCAGCAGGACCACGCCCGGCAGCAGCTCCAGCAGCAGCTGGTCCTAAAGCATGAACGGCAGCGGTTCCAGCAGCCGCCGAGGGTCCCCCTGGAGCTGGACGGTAAGGGGGAGTTCCTGCTTCCGCAGCACCTCTGAACGCCCCCAACGAATGGCCCGTTACGAACACTCGGTGGGAATTATTCGGTCGGGCGACGGGGGAACGTTACGTTTAGCGAGGCTCTGTATCGCCACAAAATGTTGTCGCTGTGAGTCCAGTCCGATTTTAGGTTACTGACTTATAAGTAGGATGCAGTAGGATAAGTCGGATTCATTGACTCGGAGTACGATGTCCTTCGCTAGATGACCCATTTATGTTTCTGCGTCTCTGCTTTCTGTTCTCTTCTGCCGACCGGATGCGTTAAAGAGTCCATCTTGCAGCGCATGGCGGACACCTTGGAGAGGTATGACGTCCACCCCAAAGACCTGAGTCCCCAGCAGCTCTACCGGTTGGCCCTGGTGCTGGAGCTGATGCAAGCTGAGAACCAGGAGAAAACCGGTAACAGACGTCTCTGTGTGTCTGACTGACTGTCTGTAGGTTTGTCTGTTTCTAAGTGTCTTCGAACTAACACCAATGTCTGTCTGCTTCCTGTCCCGGGGAAAAGGTGCATTCTAATTGGACTGTCAGTTTTTTGTAGTAGCTTCACTAATTGTGACCATTACGTCTCACGCTGTTGAATCAAACTGGACGCTTCACGCTGTTGAATCAAACTGGACGCTTCACGCTGTTGAATCAAACTGGACGCTTCACGCTGTTGAATCAAACTGGACGCTTCACGCAGTTGAATCAAACTAGACGCTTCACACTGTTGAATCAAACTAGCCGCTTCACGCTGTTGAATCAAACTGGACGCTTCACGCTGTTGAATCAAACTGGACGCTTCACGCTGTGGAATCAAACTGGACTGGTTCTGGTATTGCCTTTCCACACTGTCATTTTCAGGAATTGAACGCTTTTCAGAACAGAATAGCTTGGTTTGACTCACTTTGGTTTGGTAGTGTGAAAAGTCAGTTTCTATCTGCAGAAGGTCGCTTAGTCATTCTCTACAACTGAATAATGAATAGTGAATCATTTCCTGTCCTTCATCTGAATTGCAAATGTTTTGTCTGAATCTCAAATCACATACTACACACTACATACTATAAGTAGGTACTTTGCGGATGGTTAAGTAAGTACTGTTTAATATGATAGTAAGCTATTATGACTGTATTGGGGACAGACTGGGAAATTTGACCTTGTCATAAAATTGTGTCCTAATGATTTTATTGTCACATTAACATCACGCCAAGATGCCATATTTAGCTAGACACATTGTGCATTGTGTTAAACTGACTAATGTTTTCATAAACAGAATGGATAGCATCTATAAACTGTATGGCTTTTGCCTATTTAATTATCTTACTTCTTGGTCTTGGAATAATTACAATAATTGAGCAATTACTAGTGAGAGGGGAGACAAACTTTACAATGCCAAAGCATTTTCATTAAATGCCGCAACAACTTTGGTTTTTCTTTCATTCGTAAATGACATTGATGCAATAACTATGTAGGTGACGACAACTGTAGAGGTGACGACAACTGACGACAACTGACTTTTTCGTCAAGTAAAAAGATGAGAGAATCGTAGAAACCCCCCCCCCTGTTTACTCCATAAGTGGCTGTGGTCTATAATACCCCAAAAGGCATGCACGGATGCATACTTAAAAAATACCAAGGAAATAGCAGACCATTCGGGAACTTTTGGCATACTATCTTCAGCATATTATGGCTTAAGATATACTAATGTTCTCACATACTAATCTAGCATACTAAATGGTATACAAGTATGCGATTTGAGATTCATCCATTGTTTTTCTTTCTCTTTTGGTTTTCAGACCCGTCCAGGCCTGGTGTCGTGGCGGTGAAAGAGGTACGCCCACATTGCATAAATCAGCACTGATTCCTACTCATTAAATGGTCACAACACTATGATAACAAAACTGTCTCCTCTCCTCTTTCAACCTTCTCCTCGTCCTGCTTCTCACCCCTCTTGCTTCTCATGCTCTTCCTTTCTCCTTTTCACCTCCTCCTGTAAACAGACGCAGCAGGTCCTAAAAAGCGGTGACAAAGTGTCTTTGGAAGCCCTCACCCAGGCTCCTGCCTCCACCAGTGCCCCCCTCACCACAGCCACACGTGGGGTGAGTGTGTCCACCAAAGGCCCTGCCGTCCCAGCGAAGGAGGTGGTGGAGAAGGACCAAGTCTCCAAGGTCCCAGCAGGTCTGCCGGTTGTTGAGGAAGGCCCCACAGCGAGGGAGGAGTATGGATATATTGTCACAAACCATAGGTGAACTATACAGCATTTGACTAGCTTAGGAGTCTTTACACACACACACGTAATATATACTGTGTTAATAAATAATATAATAATTAAATAGGAGTCTTTACACACACATGTAATATATACTGTGACTTTAAATTACATCTATTAAATTGTTGTGTATGTAACACATATGTGATGTATACTGTGTCTTAAAATAAGATATACCTTTTGAATAGGAATATTTCTATTATTACACACAAATGTAATAAATAGTTTGTTGTAAAATAATATTCAGATTTAATTGGAGTCTGTACACATATATGTAATATACACTGCGTCTTAGAAAAATATAAAAGGATTTAGTTTAATAAGACTTCCACCAGATGATTTAATCCAAACTCTTACAGTCATGCAAAGTTGATGACTTATGTTTGATTTTACACGGTTGTTGTTTTTCTTGTTAGGGCATTGTTATTGTTGTTTATGATGGTACGTTATTATTTGCAGTCGTCTTAGTCTGAATGATGGAGTGAAACTACTGCAACTCCTGGCAGAGAGAATCCACCTTACAACCAACAGCTTCATCAACATAAGGTATTACATTGATGGGTGTGTCTGTACTCTGTGTGTGTGTGTCTGTACTCTGTGTGTGTGTGGGTTCTGTGACTCATGCATGGGTGTGAGAGGGATGTGTGTGTGTTAGGGAGTAGTAACTGTGTCTCCTTCCTGGTCTTGTTAACCCAGTGTGGTAGGGCCAGCCCTGACCTTCCGGATCAGACAGAACCCTCTAAATATGAGTGCTGAGGAAGTGGCTGAGAGGGCTGGTGAGTCCCCTTTATGTCTCTTCCTCACTCTCTCTCTCTCTCCCTCTCTCTCTGTCTGTATCTCTCTATCTCTTTCTGTATCTCCCTTTCTCTCTCTACCTCTGTCTCTCCTATCTCTTTCTCCCTCTATCTCTTTCTCCCTCTATCATTCTTCCTCTATCTCTTTCTCTCTATCTCTTTCTGTATCTCCCTTTCTCTCTCTACCTCTGTCTCTCTCTCTCTCTCTGTCTCTCTCCGTCTGTTGTCTTGTATGTCCCTGTTTTTCTTGCTCTCTGCCACAGACACCTTTAACAGACGTGTTGTTAGAGTAGGTGCCAGCAGTGAACAGCACAGCAGCAGTGTCAGACAGGAATGGTAAATGAGCATATATGCTACCTGAACACAGTAATGAACACAGCTGAGCAATAAGCAGCCAAGGCCCTATTTATTCTGACGACTCACCAAGAGAACAGTTATTACATTGTAGTAGCTACCTAGATTTAACAGAGGTGGCATAGTTTACAGCAATGTAATAGATACAGACTAACAGAGATAACCTATGAAACAGCATAATAGATACAGACTAACAGAGATAACCTATGAAACAGCATAATAGATACAGACTAACAGAGATAACCTATGAAACAGCATAATAGATTCAGACTAACAGAGATAACCTATGAAACAGCATAATAGATACAGTCTAACAGTGGTAACGTATGAAACAGCATAATAGATACAGACTAACAGAGATAACCTATGAAACAGCATAATAGATACAGACTAACAGAGATAACCTATGAAACAGCATAATAGTTTCAGACTAACAGAGATAACCTATGAAACAGCATAATAGATACAGTCTAACAGTGGTAACGTATGAAACAGCATAATAGATACAGAATAACAGAGGTAGTGTATGAATTGCTACAGACTAACAGAGGTAACGTTTGTAACAGCGTAATATATACAGACTAACAGAGGTACACTAACAAGCTAAGCAAACCAAGAACAATGACATCATGGTATAGGTACAATTGATCGATGTCTTTCACATAGGGTAGGACTAGACTGTAAGGCCTTAGCTAACAAACTCACCAAAATTCCCCAAAATAGTCCTACATCGCCATCTGGAGGGGAAGGTAAAAGAAAAGACAGAATTCATAGTGGAGATGTACAACTTAAGCAGCCATTGCCAACTGCAAATCCAGTCTGCAATGACAATATTTTCCTCTAACAGCATGATCAAATACAAAGTCTATAAAGGGAATTGGGTTTCATTGGGACCCAACCAGAAACAAACAACAATATATACACGGGCCCTTGAGGTGTCTCTTCCACGTTTCTTGGACTGAAATGACAGATCGCACACATTTTCAAAAAGCACATCCATTGATCAGGCCTGAGTGACAGTAATTGATATTTTATTGTCTGAACCGTAACTCAGTAGAATTACTGACATTGTGTCATGTTAAGTTCATATTTTTTATTGAACGTTCGTATTTCCGAGTGATGCCGTGTTCTGTTGTATAATTGTGTTTTTGCTTCTATCAGTGTCCGAGAAGAACTTTCTGGAGTCGGAGTCGGGCCTGAAGATACTGCAGACAGGTGTTGGCGAGGTACACCACCTATTACATTACCGGGCTGTGTCAGAATCCCTCAAAACAATACGATGTCTTGGGGATAAATGGGTGTATATGTAGCGCAATGTATCTTTATTCTATTATTTAAATTGTTTATTTATATTTTAATCATAGCCGTGTTGCTTCTATGCAAAGTCTCTTACAGTTAAACATTGCCCCTCACTGCAAGACACATTGCCCTTCTATACAGACAATATTACCCTTCTCTTAATAACACTCTACGCTGCTCTTTATAACAATGTCCTTCTAGAAATACTAATTAAACGTAAATACAAACACATAAATCTAATTAAAATGTACATAAAATCCTCAATAGGATAAAAACAAATCAAATGTTATATTGTTGGTCATTTGTTCAGGTGCAAATAGCGAAGATTTGACTATATAAGAAAAGCAGCTAAATATTGGTTAGAAGAAACATCATGTATTTATTTTACATCCTTTATCGCCTTTCCCCAAATGTGTCACAATGGTACCTACGATTGTAGCAAGAACTACAACTGGATCCAAGGAAGTTGAAGATCAAGGCAAACCTTCCCCCTACGCATCTGCACCAATCCACATTGCTGTTTTCCCACACTGCTCGTCCAATCTGGCTGCTCTGATGGCACATTGCGATATTTCCCCTTACAGATGTGGTGGCGTTTATTAATATATGATAGGTTTTCAAATCAGATTGGTTTTATTGCAACGTAGGTTTACCCATATAAGGAATTTGCTATGGTGGAATCTGCATGACACACAAGTCTCTAATGTTGTTGCACCTTTGGCAGGAGTTCAGTGTGTGTGTCTTTGACCTCGTAATGTTGGGGCCGTCACATTCGTCCAGCATTCTGAATCATTT
>JACXGK010009006.1:0-15001 GCA_016801125.1 Novumbra hubbsi
GAGGGGGTTCCACTTAGATACTCCAAACGGGAAATTTAATGGTTATGCTTTGCAGATCTGGAAGGAATTTATTGGAACTGCAGAACACAGCAGGCTTTGGAAACTCAAATAAAATAATGTATTATCCTTTAAATATCCTATTTCCTTCAAGCCTTTGAGCCCAGTTATCTGTCTATATTCGACAACTGCATTGCTGAAACATTGCTGTCACTCTAGCTTGCATCTTGGCCAGATGACAGGTCTTTAGTAGAAATGTACAAAAATAAGAATAATACCAGAGACATTCTGACCTCCACTGGGTTTCATAGTTAAATATATCATATGTTCACATTGACAAATGATTTCCTGATTTAAAAACAAAGCATCAATCACTGTTGCTGATGTTTCTCCCCCCCTCAGGTCTCCCACCATGGCGGGAGGGCTGTTCGCCGTGAGCAAAGCCTACTTTGAGTACCTGGGCACCTATGATATGGGCATGGAGGTGTGGGGAGGGGAGAACCTGGAACTGTCCTTCCGGGTAAGTGCCAGACTGCCATGTACCTTTGCCCTGACAAAACATGGATACGGGGCTGATTCATTGGTTGGTTAAATCCGATTGATTTGCTAAATTAGCCGTGTCGGTCAGAACTCCAGGATGGTTTTTGCCGTGACCTCTGAAATGGAAGAGACAAAAAATATCCCACCGTTTTCACCGTCATAACTTTCATTTTCATGAATGTTGAAACCTCGTTGGTTTGACTGAACTTTTGAAATCAACATGACAGCGCATCAATAAGGTGCCCGTATTATTTATTTGACGTCCACTATCTTTGGGGATTCTGCGAGCTACAGTGCCCAGTTCTCGTAAGGCACGGGTTCCCTCTGTGTCTGAGCTGCCGGCTGTGAGGGTGGAGTGACACTCCACCCCCATTTAGATAATGAAGGCTACCCTCTGTTGGTGTTTCCTTCCAGCTGGTTCCTTCAGTCAACACTGACACAGAGTTCCTGTTCTGTTGGGGATACATGCACAACTCGGGTTCGCAATGGTGTTTGGAACGTTGCGCTTCTCTCTGTGTGTGTGTGGAACGGGGCGGGTGTGTGTGTTACAGTGAGATATTTAATGTATGTGGAAATAAAATACCTTTCTCTGGGATTCTCTACGAATCCTCCTTTTCATCCATAATTTATGTCCTGTGAATTGGTTTCCAACGGCGCTTGGGGAATACAACGGAGAAAACGTGGCACGCAAAGGAAATATTTTACCTTGTTTAGGTCAGAATGAATACGATTCCACAGAATGTTGCTAAGTATCCATTACAATGAAAGCGTCTGCCAGGTAATTAGGGCATCACTCAGGGAAGCTAGCAGTCATCCTCCTAAGCAATTAGAAGATGCACATAAATACCATCAATCAAAGGTCCGGCAGTAAGTGCATTCACATGTGAAATGTGACAGTGGTCTCCCACAAATCGTTTTAATGACCCCATGTTATTTGCATAACTGTTGTATTAGGAGCAGCAATAAAGAGGAGTTGTGCTGTTAATTATTCGTAGAGGTGTTCCGTCCTGGTTTTGCCTGCATTATAAAATGCATTATAAAATGCAGGCATAACCAAGTCAGAACTCCTGATTGAACACCATGTCTTACAGCACCTTGATCGTAGTTTGGATCATATTTCATGTCTGGGAGAGCATGCCAGAACTTGTTTGAACTGTTACTTGGAATGGTGTGTCCAAACATTGGGCTTTTGCTGTTAATATATTGCAATATTTAGATTTTTTTTCCCTAAAAGACTGGATCTCATAAAACTTTTACAACAATGTAAAAGGTCAACCATTGGTGCTTTACCTGGAGATTTTATACTTTATACTTTTGACATGTCGTGCTGAGAAGTTTTTGGCATGTTTCTTGCCGGATGGTGTTGGGAAAAGACCCCGGCACTAGGAGGCAAGAACCGGTTTTCCGGGATTTTTGTGAACAGTGTTTTAACGTTGAATCTGCTCCTCAGGTGTGGCAGTGTGGAGGTTCCCTGGAGATCCACCCCTGTTCCCACGTGGGCCACGTCTTCCCCAAGAAGGCCCCCTACGCCAGGCCAAACTTTCTCCAGAACACGGTCCGGGCCGCGGAGGTCTGGATGGACAATTACAAACATCACTTCTACAACAGAAACCCGCCAGCCAGAATGGTATATCAGTAATGTTATATTTACAGTTGGTTCTTGGAGCTACCAGAGTTATTTTACAGACAGCTTTTACATAGTAATAATTAATTGGTTTCGTGTTATGTGCATAAAGTCATGCAGTATCGCATTGTTACGTGCATAAAGTAATGCGGTAACGCAATGTTACGCGCATAAAGTTATCCGGTAACGCATTGGTATGCGCATGAAGTCATGCGGTATAGCATTGTTACGTGCATAAAGTAATGCGGTATCGCATTGTTACGTGCATAAAGGCATGCGGTTACGCAATGTTACGCGCATAAAGTCATCCGGTAACGCATTGTTATGCGCATGAAGTCATGCGGTAATGCAATGTTACGTGCATAAAATCATCCGGTAACGCAATGTTACGCGCATAAAGTCATGCGGTAACACATTGTTACGTGCATAAAGTCATCCGGTAACGCATTGTTACATGCAAAGTCATCCGGTAACGCAATGTGAAGTGCATGGAGGGATAAAATTACAGATTGTAAAGTACACAAACTAACAATGTTACTTATTGTAGGTGAGATATGTAGGGCACATGTGAAAGTTAAACTACGGACAGGACCCCATCCCCCTAGACATGGTTAATATTGAATCGTAATGGATTAACCTGGTAGGAGATGCGGCTTCTCTTGTCCAGGTGTCAGCGGTGCTTGGTGAGGTGGTGTCTGGGTGTGAGACTGATCCTGTGTTCATCCCTCTCTGCTTTCTTTGGGTTGGCTGACATCAAGGTTTCGTGTGTCTCGGTTTCATCACTTTAAAATGAATTGCATTATTCATGGCGTGGATCTTTGATCAAACACTAAAATACCCTCCCGCAGGGAGATAGACACTGGATGCAGGAGGGAATAGGCGCCTCTTAATCCGCTGGGCAATAGACTTGTAGGCTCCCCAGCTTTACCTTAGGTCGACGTGGCTTGTCTTGTTTAAAGAGAAATGTGGACCCTGTCATTGAGGTTGACCAATAAAAGCAGTCTCTTTCCAAACAAACTGAAACAAATTGGCAGGTGTATTCAGTTGGAACCGAGTGCAAGCAAACAAGGCTTAACTGGGTGGGGCCTGGTTGATTTCTTCCTGTACTGGTCTGAATTGGTGCGTTGCAATTGATTATACACGGATGTAAACATCATGTAAACATCATGTAAACATCATGTAAACATCTGTGTATATTTTAATAATTCACAACCGCTACAAGGGCATAGCGCTTGCCCACGAAACGATAAGGGAAGCTGCCTTTCCCCACATTCAGGGTGTGCTCCAACCCTTTTCTTCTACCTGACCATTTTGCATACGCCTACGCTCTCTGAGAGGATTCTCTGAGAGGTTCCTACCCAGGTTCTCTGAGAGGTTCCTGCCCAGGTTCTCTGAGGGGTTCCTGCCCAGGTTCTCTAAGAGGTTCCTGCCCAGGTTCTCTGAGAGGTTCCTGCCCAGGTTCTCTGAGAGGTTCCTGCCCAGTTGAAGCCCCACCATCTTGCATTCCTTAACACCACGAGAAATACTGCTGTTTACTCTTTACATTCACTCTGTTTTTGGACTTTGATGAAAGCCAGAATAAAGGCTGTGGTGCAGGTGGTTTGTTAAAGGTTGGGTGTTCTCCTTGTTAAACGGTCGTCACTCCCAAGCTGTTGTGGAGGGGCGAGGGCCATTCACTCTGGTCTTCCAGGATGTCCATGTTACAAACACTGTCGTTAACGCCTCAACCCGGATTTGTACAGCAGGTGTATTGTTGTCACACAGGTTTGTTCACTAGCGTATCATCAGACCACTCCTAAGACTTGGAACTTTGACCGGTAACGTTGAGCAACGCAGCTACCTGGAATTATCCAGGGTGTAGCTTTGTTTTATCTTTATCTATTTGTTTAACATACATTTTGGGAATTGCAAGTGTTTCGCTGGTCGGCCGCTGTTGTTCAGGAACATCAGATTTGTGAAGTACTGGAAGTCAGAGGACGTTAAACTGTGAAATGTTGTTTCCTCAGTGTGTCTGTGTTTTGAAGGTACTGGAATAAAAGCGACGATGTGTCTCTTTCCCACAGCAGTCGTATGGTGACATCTCAGACAGGGTGCTGCTGAGAGACAGACTGAAGTGTCAAAGCTTCGACTGGTACCTGAAGAATGTCTATCCAGACCTTCATGTACCAGAGGATCGGGAGGGTTGGCATGGAGCAGTGAGTGTCCTACCCGTCTGACCCGTCTTACCTGGTGGGACCCGTCTCTACCGCTGGGACCCGTCTCTCCCGCTGGGACCCGTCTCTCCCGCTGGGACCCTTCTCTCCCGCTGGGACCCGTCTCTCCCGTTGGGACCCGTCTCTCCCGTTGGGAACCGTCTTAACTGTTGCTCACAGCCCAGACCGATGCTTACTTCTGACGCTCCTTGCGTCGTCTGTTGTGGACCTCGTTATGCTCATCCGGATCCTTCTCATCCTAGGTGCGCAGTTCTGGGATCCACTCGGAATGTCTGGACTACAACGCCCCGGAGCATAGTCCCACGGGAGCACACCTATCTCTCTTCGGTTGCCACGGGCAGGGCGGCAACCAGGTGACGCAGATGTCTCACACTGTCTGTCTGTCTGTCTGACGCACATGCAAGGCCTTTGTCCTCCCTCCCTTTGGTAGACCAAATCAGAACTTCACTCTCCTGCTTGAAATGAACGATGAATGATAATTAAAAGGACGGTTATTATGGAAAACCGAGAAAGGACAGTAGAAACCCAATAAAGATGGAAAGCTTATTTCAAATGTCAGGTGGTGAGATTGAGGGCAAAACTAATTCACAGTTACAAAACAGGAACAGCAACCCTTTCATCCATTACACATTTTGAACAAATTGCCCCTAAAATAACAAAGTTGTTAACAGGTCTGCCTCAGACGGTGTGTCGTGGGGACAATAATTATTTTAAATGGAGACAATGTGAATTCCCCAGCTAGAAATGGAACTTCCTGGTCCACCTTGGGTGAAGGTCGGCAGCTCTCCAACATGGGCCGGGTCACAATGACATGTTGAAGTGTTTGGGTAGTGGACCGGAAATGTTACGGCCGATCCGGAAAGTGTGGATAGTGTAGTGATGGTTATAATGTTTGCTACAGTGTTTAAATGGGAGACTTCCTGGTAGTTTCGTTACAAATTAAATGTAGTCCTTTTGGCGGATAGGGCGAGTCATGGAACATTCCTTCTAGTTTACACCAGAGAGCTTCTTATGAAATCGGCTTGTGTTACCAGCCACCTTGTTGCAATTTGTTTTAAAAAAATATCAGCGGGAGGCAAAAGACACCAATTTGGTGCCAGACAACCCGGTTCCTCTACAGTAAGACCCACGGGGCTGTGTGGACCCCACAGGTGACCTGTGTCCAGGCAGACCTCCGATAACCCCTGGCCCAGGTCTCCGTGTCGGACTGTTCATTAATGCATCGGCTGTCCTGGCGGCAATGCTAACGACACCGCGTGTGTGTGTGTGTGCACGTCTGCGTGTATGTGCGTGTGACAGCTTATGTTCAGCGCTGCCGATCTGATTAGCAGAAGACGCACAGCTAGCGAACAAGTCCTGGTTCTCCTGGAGGACCAGCGGTCACTGCGAGGCTAACGCGGCGCGTGAACACCCCCCTGTTTTCCCAGTACTTCGAGTATACCTCCAGGAAGGAGATTCGCTACAACTCTGTGACGGAGCTGTGTGCAGAGGTCCCCGAGGGACAGACGTACATGGGGATGAAGCACTGCCCCCACGACGGAACCCCCCCGCCCCCCACCATCGAGTGGGTGTTCAGAGACGTGAGTGAATGCATGTGACACTCACCCTCACCCACACCCTCACCCTCACGGTTGTAGAAACACCATCCAAGGCGTGTTGTTAGAGTGTAGTACACTGAACTGGCCTGATGGGACACAGCAGGTGGTCTCCATACTACGTTTAGGTGATACCGAGTGACTCTATAGGTGACCCGGCTCTTGCCTACACCGCTGCACCACTTTGAATCCAGTCAAATTGTGACTTTCATTTATCTGTCAGCCAACCCCAGTGCTTCACCTGGACACCTCTCTCTCTCTCCCACCCCCCCCCAGGAGGGGACCATTTACCACCCCCACTCCGGCCTGTGTATGACCTCCTACCGAAACGCCGAGGGACGCTCGGACGTTGAGATGAGGAAGTGCACTCCCGGAGACAAGCACCAGCTCTGGACGTTCGAGAGTGGAAGGAACTAGCCTCAGCCCGGGTGACCTTTGAACTAAGTGCAATCGCGGTGTCATGCGGAGTGGGGTGACTGTAAGGAGGGACCCAGCCTCACCCTGCATGCTTCCTGCCTGGGTGTCGTGCGGGAACCCCCCTGACAAGACTTCTTCATTCCAACTGTGCCTTTTAAAACCAGAACAATGCCAACATATTCTCACCCGTCTGTCAGCCTGGTAATGCCCGTCCCGTTTGAGGGGCTGGTCATCACATGGAAGGATTGCCAGTGTGATGTAGAACCGTACAGGATGGGGTGGGGCAGATTTACTGTTTTACTGTTCTGTCGGTTTTCTCTCCAACTCTAATTTAGCACACCTGATTAGCTGGATGAAAAGCTTAATCAGGTTATTCCCAAATAGGGTTGAATAGAAAACCTACAGGACAGTAGATCTCCAGGAACAGGGTTACATCACTGCTGTAAACACTGTTTTGGCTCTGGTTTTCCTTGTTGTTTTACGCAGGTAGACCGCACAACCGTCATCTAATGATTTAAGTCTTGTGTCTGAAATGCCGAAATAAAAGTTTACAAAATGTCTAGTTTAGGGGTAAACAGGTTTACACTTTTGTCGTCGATTAGAGGTTTGCGCCGTAAGCCATGAGAAAACCCGTACAAGCCCTGTCGGGTTGAGGATGGGATTTTGAGTTATGTGAATTCTGTCGTGCTTGTAGGCTAATGTGTACTACTCTTCTCTATTTGTCTCATTTTGGAGACCGTGTTGAAAACCTGATAAAAAAATGGGTCTGTTTGAACAAATCCGAAAATGTTTTAATCGTTTGCTAAGTGAAATTTGCCATCGCCTGAGGCCGCTGTAAAGTCCGCTATGGTTGTCTGGGATCTTGACTGTACAATGTGGATGCAAATGATTTTCTAGACAGGCCTATTTACTGCAACAGACATTTTCCTCAAAAGGGACGTGTTTTTGTTCTTGAAAATAGATTTTTTATATCACCTTGCCAGACCTTAAGGCATAAACATAGTTCGCGTTTCATCGAAGCAGTGTTCTCTTCCTTCGCTGCACCGTTAGAGATCTCGTTACTGTCAACTTCTCAAGGGGCCTGATTGTCAACCTTTTGCTCCACGGCGTTTCCATAACTAGCTTTTGGCTAGTTCACTTTTGCATTGCTATTTTTGTATGACAGATTTACATTTTCATTATTCCAAATCACATTAGCGTTAACTTATTTCTGTCCTAAACCGGACATGCATTTTACAGTTCACTTGATTGAGGTTCACGGACCAATTTATATTAACAATCCTTGTGTGAAGTGTTTATTGAAAACCGTTGTACCAGATCAATGAGGTCTATCGTGGTCCTTTCGCGTAAAGGAGAATGACTCCACATTATGATTCGATTACTTCTCTTTTGTATTTCCTTTCTAAATTATACTACCTGAAATAAAGGGAGCTCATTAGGTGGATGTGTGTAGTAACTGCTCGTCTGATTATTAAGTGCATTAGATTGTAGAGACGTGTACCAGTGAAGGATGAATGTGTTAAAATGTGTGTTTTGGGGAAAAATCAATGCATTGTAATTAAGGACAGATTATAACTAAGAATTGAAATGTTGATTTTGTTTTGCCTGAGTGTAATTCAGGACTTCAGTGAGATTTAACTAGCAATTTAGGAACCTTTCGAAATGCTATGCTTCCATACTGAACATTTTCGTTTACTGTAACAGCATTTAAAAGGTGTAGGTCTTGCACCATCTGGTGGCTATGCAAGGAACCACAAATTTAAAATAATATTTTTTTTGCAAGGATAAGAAATATTTATGAATGCACTACTTCCTAAATCAAATTACTGAAGTTTTTATGGGAAATGATATCATTAATTATTGCTAATAATAATATTTTGCTTGCTACGAATATGAGGGCATTGTTAGCATTTCGGAAATGGTGCCAGTTATAGCTGGTGATTAATGTCATGCCATATTTTAAAACCACCTAAGAAAAACGTTAATGTACAATTTAATTGTTTACAGTATATAGTTTGCATATACTGTTTTCTTTTTAATAAATGAAAACCTACAATACCATTCACTTGTTAGGCTTTAAAATAAACATAATTATGAATTAAAGATTTATATTTTGTCTCCTGCGAAGACAGACCGCTCAATGTGCCACCATATATTACAACGCTACTGTTGGCTACTGTATAGCCAATACGATTATTCAATCAAACAGAAGTCCTATTTGGCCCACGGGTTACTTGTATCAGTTATTCAATTATTAAACTTTATTAAAATTTTATTTTCTAATATTTTTATTGAACACATGCCACCGCAACCACACTTTTACAACAATAAAAACATACTGGGTGATATTTATTTGATATTTTAGTTCCAAATAAAGTTATGAAAACTACACAAACATACAATTGCTGACCACAAGAGGAAAAACTACGAAAAACACTCATAGCCGTACTTTTACTACGTATTGACAACCAGGAAGTTCATGAATTGAAACCGCATAATATTTCATTTATCTTCGTTAAAACGAGCATCCTTTGGTACAAAACTGTTGATACTGGTGAAAGATAATGTTTAATGACTGGATTGTTTCGTGTGACTAACTAAAAGTGTCTAAAATATATTTGAGTTTGTAAGGTTGCGTGTGGTTACGTGACAATTTAGTCCTGACTACTTGTGTCGTCTTCGAGTTGTGCGAACTCGAGGGATCGCAACCACGATACTTATGTGAAGCAAGCCACAATTGTTTAATTTTCTTTCGCTTTCAAAATAAAGGTCACCAACTGGATGTGATGCAAACGCTTACGAATAGAAAAATAATGACATATTAGAACTCTGTAATTCTAAACAAGGTTAGAATTTTTTTATCAATTCAACTAAATGCAATAAATGCTGAATTGAAATCGCACTATTGACATGACAACGGGTTTTAGAATTTCACTAATTTAGTGCTTACATTGCTCTATACAGAATCAACACAGACCCTGTACATTTTAGAGATTATTAGAGTTCCATCTCATTGGAGCACCAGTCTTCTCAGTTGCACTCACAGGGACACAGAGGCATGTTTGATGGCCCAGGTTAGACAGTTGCCAGTTGTGTCCATCTAGTAGACACATACCAAACACTGCAACGAGGCAACCCGGGAAATAGTCTCAGGCCAGTGGCCGCACATTCTTCTGTAAGCACCTGTTCCTGATGGGGGATGTGTTTGTCACGTAGGCCAGATGTAAAGTGCACTATGACGGATAGCCTATGGGCTTGTAGAGCAGCGTGTTTTAGACAACGGGCCACCGCTGATGTCCAGAGATAGAGATATTCTTACAGTTCAATGATGTGAAACAAATGAAGTCAGCTCCATCGTGTGTAGCTCAAAACTCAGCAGCGCTGGGAGACTCGTGAGGAACCCAACCGAGGCTTTACAGGGGGGATTTATCAGGACGACCTACCCGCCAGTGCTGACAATACACTGGCAGAAAGAGGTGTGTGGGTCAGAGATTACTGGGGAATTGGGTACCTGGGTTATTGGAAAAGCTTCATGGTCCCTTAACTGTTCTTGTGCAGACTGAAGGGAACTTGTGCAATGTTGATCTGATGACCTCACGACACCCTGATATTCTGATTTACAGGTTCATATTTAAAACGACAGTGAGGTCAATCCTAGAGATTACTTATGGTTTGAATATAGAAACTTAAATGGCCTCACTTCTCCGTAAAAAGGGACTGGATAATCAGATACCCGGGCATCACGTGTGAATGCTGATACTGTTCATTTGGGCTAAAGAAAACAAAGTGGCCTGCGGAAAACGTGTTGTGAACAAGATCCGTTTTGTGTCATTTTGAAAGTCCAAGTCCCTTTATTCCGTTGAATTACCTAACATGCTTTCACCAATGATCTATTCCAAATAGGGTCTTTTGTTTTGATGGTGAAACGCATGTCTCACTAATGAGGCTAGCTTCACATAAGTGAGTAAATGGATTTGGATTAGTAGTTCTACTCTGGCACAGAATGAACTGCAGGTCACCTCGCTTTGCTTTGATTTGACCTGGATTTTGTTCTCTGGAAGATACCGGTAGCCTAAATCCATCACCATAGTCAATGTAATCGGTCAAATCCTTTAACATCACGTTTTTGGAGAAGAGGCGTTTCAATAAACTTTGACCAAGGAACTGGAAGCCAAGGGCTGGTCCCAAGATTACGGAAAAGACCGTAGAGAAATGTGCGTTTGGATAATGAAATTCTATCAACCTTTTTCATCAAAGTGAAAAAGCAATAGCAGGTCAAAATATACATGTTCAATAAAAAAAATAACAAGACTAAAATGCGCAGAGTCATTAGAAGTAAGTCTTTCGCGGTAGTTTTGGCGGATCTGGTTTGGTTATTTACTTTTACGGTGCTGTTGTAGCACACCCGGCATGAACACATCCATCTGAAAAGGTCCTGTCCACCGAAGTGAGCGAGACACGATGGCACTTATTTCTGTTCGAAGGATTCGTACGAAAAAGTTCATAGTTTGCATTTTCGGGGCTTCTTTGGTGGGATACTATATTTTCAACAAGTATAATCCAGGTGACATAGTCGGAACAAGTCTAAGAGAAGTTCCCACTGATTATGCTATTGACAATGACATGCTTAAAAAGCCAGTTTATGACAGACCACCGTTGGATTTAAATTCATTGGGAGAAATGGGAAGAGCGGTCAAATTGAATCTTGTTGGAGAGGAGAAGAAGAAAGAAGAGGAAAGTATTAAGAAACACCAAATCAATACCTATTTGAGTGATATGGTATCTCTACACCGCAGGCTACCGGAACGATGGAACCCTCTGTAAGTTGGCTGTCAGTATAATTGTGGTTTCTGTCACTTTTCATGGAGGTTTTCTGGACTTCGACTACGTTAAGTAGTGATATTGCATGTCGGCATACAAGTCGTTTATAGTCAATAGGCTACTTGATTTTCTTTTACCTGTTTCCCTAGTGTATTTCTTGCTTTCTTTTTGATGTTGTGGCAGATACTCCTACTTCCGTAGGCTTTTGTTAAATAAAACTATTTACGAAGTCCTCTGTTTCCCAATAGTGCGCGTAACGTTCGTTAATTCATTCGAATGAGAAAGTTGAGAAACAGGAAATGGCTGCTTTATTGTGTTGGTTTTAAATTATTCCCGAATTAAAATCTATTTAAAAACTAAATTGGTTGTTGAATAGCAAAATTATTGAAGTCTTTTAAGGGAGAGTAAATACATTCTACATTGACCATTTTCAACACATCTGCACGGTCCTCTACAAGTGCATGGTTACAAGGTGTATGGGTAGTTTTTCGAGTAGACCTACAGCCAGTCAGTGTAGTAGGGTCTACAGCAACGGCTAGCATTCAGCGCTACCTATTATATAAACAGGATTCAATAGAGACGACCTATACTAAACATTGAATTGTGCGGCCACATTATGATAGAACAATTATATTGACATATGCAATATACAAATTGGCTGCTTCAAAAAGTCTGTCTTAGTGACTTCATAAGTAGTTGGGGTTTATTTAATACCTTGACTAATCTCTGTATTTTATGCAAGGATGCACAGATGTGGTAGCCCAAGGCAGTGCTAAATAAGTCGCCTGGAATGTGGACAGGTGTGATACAAGATCATTTGTATCTCATTCAGGTAGACTGTGTTTATATTTCTTGGCTAATTACACTTTCTTCAAATGGCTGTTGGTTTTTCAATGTTAGTTCTTGATCAAACTGCAGAAGCTAGAGAATATGTCTGTTTCAAGTTGGCAAGTGGCACAAACCTATTGTCCAACATGCACAAAAGCACGATTGTGAAGTTTGTAACAATGGGAATACTATAATATTTATACTACAATAATAAGGGAGTTGTTCCTTTCTCTGATTCGTCAGCTGTAGGAGCCTGAAGTATGACTACAGGTCGTTGCCGAGCACCTCGGTGGTCATCGCCTTCTACAACGAGGCGTGGTCCACCCTGCTCAGGACCGTCCACAGTGTCCTGGAGACCTCGCCGGATGTGCTGCTCCGAGAAGTGGTGCTGGTGGACGACTGCAGTGACCGAGGTACCGGCCCGGGCCGAATGTGGGGCGTGCCGGGGATCACCTCTGGCCTCGCTCGGCTCACGGTCGCTCCGCGCGTCACGGTTCCGTGAGCCATTCTCCTCGAGGCGCGTGGAGCGAACCAGAACGTGAGCTTGCAAGATCCGGATGGTTATATGAGACAAGATCAGGGCCGAGATCCTCCGGATGTGAAGCTAATGAGAACCCACTGACGTAATATTGGCCATTTCATCCAGTTGTTCTCAAGTTGTGACGGTCATGTTGCTTTGCTTGTCGTGGTTCAACCCGTAAATGCCGGCACACCCGATCACAACACCGCCCCTCTTTGACATTGAGAGTAGGAGGTGATAGGAAGTGGGGGTATTCCTCGTTTAGAGGACAAGGATGTAAGAGAGGCATGAGGTCATGAGGTCCACCCGGTTGTCTCTTACGAATAACAATGTGTAGCCTTTCCTTCTGGATGTGATATAAACAAGTAAAAAAAAAAAATTATATTGTATCTCCATAAAACAAGATTATCCACCTTACATCATTGTCCGGTAATCCTAATTATACAATTCTCTCCAAAGCAAGATCACAAATTAATCAAATATGTTTAAATTAAATTCAACATCCAATATTTCCACCCTGATTCATGTGGGTGAATATTCAAGTGCACGTTTGTTCATAAAAAACGAATGCAGATAGTTAACAAAGTTAAAAAGTGAAAGCAAAACCAACAGGGTAAAATCCTATGGTAATGCCTCTCATTACAACCACATTATTGTTTCTTGACGTTGTGCAATACAAGCAAAGCTCATTTTGGTGTCCCCTTACAGCTCATTTGAAGGAGCCTCTGGAAAACTACATATCAAGCTTGAAGAAAGTGCGCCTAATACGGGCCACGAAAAGGGAAGGCCTAGTCCGCGCTCGCTTACTGGGGGCCTCCATCACCACGGGTGACGTGCTGACCTTCCTGGACTGCCACTGTGAATGCCACGAGGGCTGGCTGGAGCCCCTGCTCTACAGGTGACCGGGTGGGGGAGCCAACAGATCAGTTTTCTCTGTTCAAGTTGTCTCAGCTGTGGTTTTCTGTCACCCTCTCTGTATTCTACTTTGCGTTTCCTCTCGGCCCTCCTGGCCCCCGTCATTGCCGCCGCCCCCGTCATTGCCGCCGCCCCCGTCATTGCCGCCGCCCCCGTCATTGCCGCCGCCCCCGTCATTAACGCCGCCCCCGTCATTACCGCCGCCCCCGTCATTACCGCCACCCCCGTCATTACCGCCGCCTCCGTCATTGCCACCGCCCGTCATTATTATTGAACTCTGCCCTGGGTTTTTCTCCCCTGACTCAGGATCAAGGAGGAGCCGTCGGCCGTGGTGTGTCCGGTCATCGACGTCATCGACTGGAACACTTTCCAGTATCTAGGCAACCCCGGGGAACCCCAGATTGGGGGGTTTGACTGGCGACTGGTGTTCACGTGGCACTCCGTGCCAGAGTACGAGCAGAAACGCCGGCGCTCTGCCATCGACGTCATCAGGTTCGCAGCACTTGTTTCTCCGCACCGAACGGGACGGGAAACCTCCCGTGGTTACAACGTGCCGTGCACATTAGACAGCAGATGTTTCTGCGGGGTTATGTCGCGTGGGGGTTAAGTCGTGGGGGTTATGTCGCGTGGGCTTTTGGACTTCTGATCACCGGGTCACCTCCGTGTCTGTTCTCAGGTCTCCCACCATGGCCGGTGGGCTGTTTGCTGTCAGTAAAAAGTACTTCCATTACCTGGGCACCTATGACACCGGGATGGAGGTGTGGGGAGGAGAGAACCTGGAGTTCTCGTTCAGGGTGAGCATGAGAGAGATCTGATGTGTGTTTACGCTTTGCCGTTCCTCTGAGGACTGAAAGGATCACAGCAAGGATGGCAGGACAACTTTACCCTGTCGTGGGCATTTCCCTGATCCCCATGAGGACTTGGGCTTTTTGATGCTTAGGTGTTAGAATGACGGTTGTTCTTAAAATAGCTGTTTAAGTTTACATTTAGGAAGTAAATGCTTTTAAATAGGAGAGTTTTTGTCTTCTCACAAGTTTAGAAAAACATTTGTGTGGCCAGTTTTAGCATTGCCCTATTAGGTGCAGTTTTTTTTATGCATTCATCCTCACACACGTTAAAAGCCCCACTAGTCCAGTGATGGGTGGTTGACATAATGCTGTGAAATAGGCACACAACTCACTTTCTCTTTAGCCTAGTTGATTGTACAAGACCCAAAGATGTAGGAGAAAATGGGCCATGGCACTACTGTGTGGGAATTTTAGCTCTTATATTCCATGATTCACATCCTGTGTGGATGGGAAGCAAAACTGCCAAACAACAACAGAGCTCCTTCCTCGGAAAATAAAGACGGTGGCGTGTGGCCAGTCAAGTCACCGGGCCCCTTCTGCTGTCGCCGACATTTAGATCTGGCAGTGCGGAGGTTCCCTGGAGATCCACCCCTGTTCCCACGTGGGCCACGTCTTCCCCAAGAAGGCCCCTTACTCCCGGAGCAAGGCCCTGGCCAACAGCGTCCGTGCAGCCGAGGTCTGGA
>JACXGK010009007.1:0-20919 GCA_016801125.1 Novumbra hubbsi
TGAAGAGAACACCAACATGACATGCTAAAGGTGTTCTAGCAGCCATGTGACAACGGATCCTAACCTTCCCGTGAAGAGAACACCAACATGACATGCTAAAGGTGTTCTAGCAGCCATGTGACAACGGATCCTCACCTTCCCGTGAAGAGAACACCAACATGACATGCTAAAGGTGTTCTAGCAGCCATGTGACAACGGACCCTAACCTTCCCGTGAAGAGAACAGCAACATGACATGCTAAAGGTGTTCTAGCAGCCATGTGACAACGGATCCTAACCTTCCCGTGAATAGAACACCAACATGACATGCTAAAGGTGTTCTAGCAGCCATGTGCTCTTTTAGTTCTGGCTTCCTTCCCGGCAGCACAAACAAGCATGTGTACACACACACGTGCACACACACACAGGCAGATGTGCACACAGCCCGGTTGGGTTTCCCCAGAGTAGAGGACTCGGTAATGAATAATGAGACGGAGGCCCATGAATTAATGCAGTATAGCTGTGCACCCTAAAGGTGTTTCCGTGTGTTTCCGTGTGTGTGTTTCTGTGTGAGTGTGCATGTTTCTATGCGTGTTTCTGAGTGTGCGTGGACCCAAAAGGCCATTAAATGTGCCTGTTAATATGCTATCACTTGGGCCCCTCAAGGTGCCTGATTGAGCCTGTTGAAACCGGAGCTCTGGGCCCCTTGGAGGGGCTGCTGAAGGTGCTTCCGGTCTCTGTCTTAGCGGGATGTTGTTCCTGCATCAGTGGGATTGTCAGTAAACATGCCCCCCAAACAGCGTGCCGACACACACACTCGCAGGTCTTTTCTCAATGGAATTTGTTCAGTTCCAGCATCCGGTCTTATCTATCCTCGGTCTCCACTCACTATCAATGAAACACTATTGATAACGGGCGGGTGAGGAGAAGGGACGTGGTGTTTCCTTGCTATGGTCATTCCACCACGCCATCAAGGAAGTTCCTTGTACAGGGGTGGAACCCAAAATGTGCATTTAAAGAATTATAATTGCAAGACGGGGGAATTATTACATATGCATGTTTCTCTCTAATGATAAAACAAAAGTGGACCCATAGAGAAGGAGGTGGCAGATTTGAAAACCCGTCCAAGGTAGGATACCTTAACCACTAATCGGTTTCCAGGAACCCAGAGGACAGAGATTGGGGGTCGGAGGAGGACAGACCCTGTCTCATAAGAGAAGAGGCCTCCTGCTCTATATTGCTTTACATTTTGAACGTGGCATGATGTGCTATGCCTTTCACAGTCACCAGATCTCAACCAAACAACACGATCCACCCCAATATGAGGGAATATGTTGCAAAAGAACTGTGTTCCATCCCTCAAGTAGGAATCCATCGAGTGGCAGAATCTGTGTCAATGCGCATTGATACGAGTTCTGGCGGTTTGTGGAGGTCATCAGAACAGCGTCAGCTTCCAGAAAGGCCCTTTGGTCGTTAATTTCAGTTCAATAACGGGAAGAAATACCTCACTCTTTCAAAAACAAACTAAACAAGCTGAAACCTGTCCAATCTATAAATATGTATACCACATAATTATTCTATAGACGATGTTCTGGCGGGAGACCGTTCACTGAGTTCATTCTTACAACCTATAGCGTTGGGCAACCTTTTCCTCAACACTTGAACTCTAAACTCGCCTTCTGTGGCAGAGAATCTGTAAAACGTCTATAAAGGTTGACCGATGTGGCTTTCACTGCCCCAATCACAGGAAACAGGCTGCCCACAAAGGCCATTCAGGAACAGCTGTAGCACTCCGTATGTAGCTGTTTCAGCACCATTCTCCAGCCCCTGTCAATTGGCCAGACCATTACTCAACGTCAGTCGCAGCCCATAACAACTGGAATGGGAACATACATGTAATTGCATAATGATTTTCTGTAGGCTTTTTTATTATGGCTGTTATGACAGAAATGTCCATCTTATGTAACAGTGTGGTTCTCCTGGAAGGTTAAGTACTTTGTCTCAGTATGTGGCAATGATTCAGAAAGGTCAACGCTCTTAAGTGTCACTGTATTCTTTACATTAAAGCTGTCTTTGTGCCTGTCTGTCAGTCTGTCATAGACCTACGGTATTGCTATTTACTCTATACATCTCTATGCCTTTCTGTCAATGTATCTGTCTATCATCTTTATCTCTCTTTATATAAATGCAAAGGTGAAAATCGAACTAAGCCATTTATTTGGGTATCAATTAAAATACATTTATATATATATATATATATATATTGCAAATAAACACTTAATATCCAAATAAATGACTTTTGGTTTGTCCTCCAGGTGTCTATAGTAAGACATTTGCACAGTATATATATAATAATGTTGTAAATAACTATGTGATTTTAGGAGGAAAAACAATTAAATCACAGTATCATTACTCATGCTCAAGGCCTAATTATTAATATTAATTAATAACCATTTTCTTTAAAAAAAAATCTCTCTCTTTTTCTCTCTCCTGCACTCGCCTTCAGGTCATGGAGACCAGGTCAAGGTTCTTTGCTCTGTAATTTTATTATCTGCAACCTTCCAGACATCCTTCAGCTCAGACCCCCGTGGAGAAAGAAAGCAAAGAGAGGGACAGAGAGAGGAAGACAGAGACAGGTAGAGAGACAGTTAGAGAAAGAGAGAGACAGGGAGATACAGGGAGAGAAAGAGAGAGACAGGTAGAGAGACAGGTAGAGAAAGAGAGAGACAGGTAGAGAGACAGGTAGAGAAAGAGAGAGACAGGTAGAGAAAGAGAGAGACATGGAGATACAGGGAGAGAAAGAGAGAGACAGGTAGAGAAAGAGAGAGACATGGAGATACAGGGAGAGAAAGAGAGACAGGTAGAGAGACAAGGAGAGAAAGAGAGAGACAGGTAGAGAGAAAGGGAGAGAAAGAGAGAGACAGGTAGAGAGACAGGGAGAGAAAGAGAGAGACAGGTAGAGAGACAGAGAGAGAAAGAGAGAGACTGGGAGAGAAAGAGAGAGAAAGGGAGAAATAGAAAGAGTCAGGTAGAGAGACAGGTAGAGAGACGGGTAGAGATACAGGGAAAAACAGAGAGAGACAGAGAGAGAAAGAGGGGGAAACCGAGACAGGGAACGAGAGATGAATGGGCCTGTGATGTTTTGGAATCTTGTTAAAGCGTACAATGTCAGTGTCCTCATTCCTGCATGCGTCCCGCTGTATCCTGTGTTAACAACCACAACACCCTAAACCAATGAGCATGGCCTCTTCACAGTACGCTTTGTAAGCCGGTTGTAATGATCCCCTACTCCCAGCACCAAATGCTGACCACAGGGATATCTCTAATTACGGGCCTCAGTGATAGTTTGTCCACGCAGATCCCCGGAACGTCAAACAATGACCTATTTTGCACTCGCCAGAAATATTTTTAAGAAGTTTGCCTTTTCACAGGAGCAACAACCCATCAGAGCCAGAGTCGGGGGCATTCAGACATCAACGACCCTAAATATAAAGCCGGACGAGGAGAATGTCTCAAATGTTAGCCACTGTGTTTTTTTAACCCCTTACAAAACTAACCACGCATTAATAAATGAACTACCCAAAAATAAACAATTGTCAATTGGTCATTCGTCTCTAATTAAACCATGAGATTGGTTGATTAAAGAACTTTAGAAGTAGACTATAATGACAGCGGTTGAAGAACCTGGCATAATTAGGGTGCCAGCCTTTTGCAGATTCTGCAAGAGAAGCCTTTTATTTCTGGTATAAGGTTTCACCATTTAGGAATTACACAATGATGTATAAACATGAAGATGTTTCTGGTGAGTCAGGTCTGTTCCGTCTCATTTCGGGGGGCATAAGAATACTGTCAATGTCTAGTTCCACTTCTAGACACAGCCAAAATCTAAAGCGTACCAAAAACAATTGTTTGGAACACAATAAAAAATAAAATAAAGCACAAGTGAGCTAAGCAATCACAAGATGCCTGGTAGGCCGAGGAAGACCTCTACTGGGGATGTGTGAAAGAATGTCCACCGAAATGTCAAACCAAAAAGATGAGATTAGGCACACTATCCGCATAACAGATGTGTTAGTTGCTGTCAGAGGTTGTACTACGGAGGTTGTACTACGGAGGTTGTACTACGAAGGTTGTACTGCGGAGGTTGTACTGCGGAGGTTAAACTGCGGAGGTTGTACTACGGAGGTTGTACTACGGAGGTTGTACTACGGAGGTAGTACTACGGAGGTTGTACTGCGGAGGTTTAAAAATGTATATCTATAAAATGTATTTTAACAAACTAAAGTGATGTTGTCAATATGCCACTAATGATGAACTTTATGAAAGTGTTTTTGGTAAATGTATCATGTGAAGAAAGGTGTGCTGCATTTGTTTCAAAATTCCTGTCCTAATATTGGCTGTAATATCAATATTGATTTCAGCCAAGTCCCTCTCCCTGGGTTACACCTACGGGACCTCACAGTCCTTGCCAGGTCTGATATCTACTAAAACCTGATATTATTATTAATTATCCTTCTGTACACAGACTTAAACCAGTAATTGTAAACAGAGTATATAAAACCAAATACAGCACGTGCTTAGTGGACAGATTAGGCGCCCTTAGAGAAATGTATTTGCATCCTCAAAATAAAAGCTGTAGTTTAACTTCTTTGAGATCTTTCAAAATATGAAGCGTGAAGTAGAACAAATGCATTTCTACCCTTTACATGTCCATAAATGTCCTGAGAGTAGAAGAACATTATATGAAAATGTGTGTGTGGACAAGAAAGTATATCATGGATTATTCTGTACATTATATCATTTTAGAGTTAACGTCCATTTTATAGTCAGTTTATGAAGAGTGCTCCAGTAATATGTCATTCATGGTATTTGAAGGACTCACCATAACCTTTGACTGGTAGCTCCCAGAAGACGTTTCTGAGGTACCTAAATCGTTTTTTTTTTGGGTCAGCTTTTCCAGGAAACCGGTTTTGAAGGACATCATGCGGAAGATCACAAAGGGGAGGTGAGGACGAAAGATAATGACCTCTACTAGAAGTTTAGTCTGAAAGATGGCACTCTTTGTGGAGTAGAAAAACAGCCAATTATCGTACTTTAGTACCAAATGAATAGGTTCAGGGCCTCTGCAATATATTGGTGTATTTAAGAGGTTTTCTTTCTGACTGAGTAAGTTAGTTTGAATAATATTTTCACAAAGCTTTAGCCCGGTGAGCTCAGGGACATCATTTATCTTCTTCTTTATCCTTTGACTCACAGAAATAAATAATGCAAGAGTCCATAAGCAGATTCTCTATCTTCCTTTGTTTCCCATATCTAGAAGGGATTGCCTACAGTATTTATTTGAAAATACTGTGTAGTCAAAACTATGATATTCCCATAGTATGTGGTTAAAATAACATATAGGTATAAGACAGTGGGATAATGCACTTTTTTTGTTTCAGGCTGTTTGTGTTTGGACATCAATTTCGGCCAACCGAACGTTGTAACCAGGATAGTTTGCGCATGTTGTTCTTGGTAATGGCTGTAGACAATCAACCAATCAGGTCTGTGTTGTGGAATACTCCATTAAGTGTTTCATAATGAATACACAATAAGAATAAGCATTTCAGGGACCACAGAAGAAGCCTCTGGGGACAGTAATACTTTATAACTCCATACTCGTGTATACCAGTTGAAAATAGGTGGCCGATTTTTACACAGATAAGCATCTGAATTGCAACACAGTATCTGTAATGTGCAATACATCAACTTCAATAAAGTTTGCGCCACATGAAGACAACTTTTGCAATTGTTTTGTTTGTGTTTTAAAAGAACAGACTCTGGGGATTAGGGTAAGCATTGTAAAAATGAGGTAATTAGCAAACCAGGAAATAGAAATCCCATTTTGTGTCCCATTTTGACAATACTTAAAGTGTCCTATTTACACAGTGCTCACTCTAATTTGTTCAGCCAGAACTAGCACCTGTCCAAACAACCACTTCACATTCACTATCATAAACAAACCAACGTATATAGTGTGAATGTTCATGATCACTGAGGTTCTGAATAGAATGAGCCTGTGTTTGTCTTTGACTTTGAGAAAACAGTTGCCAACAAAAACACTTGAGCAACTGTAATTTTGTTTGAAATTACTTTTAAAACACTGTTTTTAACAAACTAATCCTAGCAGTGGATCAAGCCTTCAAATGATCCCAATCTGACACAGATTTCTAATAAAACTGTGTAATCAATTAAGGTATAATAGGTCAGGGTGGGAATGCAGAGTTGTGTTTTAAACCCAACGTCTACAAGCGTGCTGGCCCTACTTCCTGGTCGGCTCAGCCAGAGATACTTTTAGAGTTAAAAATACAGTATAAATATAGTTTAGTACATTAAGGCCTTTCGCTGTGACCCTTGTCAAATTCTGGCTTACTGCCCAACATTTTCAAGCAACATTATTAGCGTGTCACTGAATGTACCAACATTATTTTCAGAGTTTGCCATCTGGAAATGTTGCAAATATTACAGTAGTAAAGTGAAAGTGTAGGGTGAGTTGTGCATACAGGTCAATTCGCCTAAGAGATTACAATCTGCCCTATTTATCGTAGTTTCATCAGCAAAGAAAATGTTACAGTAACATAGATTTTACAAATATATTTTTGGAAACATTGAGACTACAAGAGAATTATATTTTCTGGTAAAAAATGCCAAGGAGTGACCACTCCTGACCATCTGACTACCATCTGGCAACTAAACCTGGAAGAAGACTGGCAAACTGCGTACTGAACCTGGACAAAGACTGGCAACCTGTGTACTGAACATGGACTAAGACTGGCAACCTGTGTACTGAACCTGGACAAAGACTGGCAACCTGTGTACTGAACATGGACTAAGACTGGCAACCTGTGTACTAAACCTGGACAAAGACTGGCAACCTGTCTACTGAACATGGACTAAGACTGGCAACCTGTGTACTGAACATGGACTAAGCCTGGCAACCTGTGTACTAAACCTGGACGAAGACTGGCAACCTGTGTACTGAACATGGACTAAGACTGGCAACCTGTGTACTGAACCTGGACAAAGACTGGCAACTTGACATCTAAACATGGGCAAAGACCAACCAACCTGGCATCTAAACGTGGGCAAAGACCGCCAACCTGGCATCTAAACGTGGGCTAAGCGCTCTGACTCAACGAAGGCACAAATGCGCCACCCTGAAGCCCCCATCAAACCCTGTTGCCCCCTGAACACAGAAAGTCACTTAGAGTTCTTATATTATTTCTGTCCGCCATCCTATCTTCCGCCTGCCCCCCACGGTATCCTCGCTCAGTATCCTCGCCTAATCTGTAAATTATGTCTGATGAAAAATACATAGCGTGCCTGTACCATTAATAATTCATAATTCACTGAGCATAGGTCCCAGGTTCTTCCGTTTTGCACCAACTGTTCCAATTTTTGTCGTCCACGCGCCAAATTATATGAGAGGGTAGGCTTAGGAGTGTGTGTGTGTGTGTGTTTGTCGTCTCCGTACAGTGAGAGGGCTAGCTGATCTGGAGCAGTTTGCCTGGTCTCTCGTGTGCTTGGCATCCGGCCTGAGCCCAGAGTAGAGGCTGTTGGAGGGCAGAGACAGGGGAAGAAGCAGAGGGAATCTGCTATAAAATGGTACATTTGGGAGGAAATTATCTTGCAAGGGATTGTAGCAATTAGATAGATAAATGACCACAGTTTTTAATTAGAACACTGGCTACACATTCCCCTTCATTATTCAATAAAACTCAAATCGTTCTGCAGCCTAACTGCAAATCAAATCAAAGTTTATTGGTCGCAAACACAGAGTAGCAGATGTTATGGCAGGTGCTGCAAAATTCTCAGGTTAGCTGAAAACGGTGCGGTAGAATGTCAAGGGAGCACACACTGCAAATACAGAAAACATCCCTGGACAAAAACAAGAGCTGAAGAAATGTCAGGATGAATCCAAATTACCAATCAGAAATAGATAAATTAGATGATGAAACAGCACCTGTGGTGGATGTAATCAGTTTATACACAGAGGATAGCGATATGCGCTACACTTGTTGTTGTAGGATGACCTATGTCCAGAATACAGTATTTATTCGCAGTTACCCGGCTACAATTGCCAATCCACATTAACACACATAAAACATTTCATTCAACTCTAATTTGAATTTAACAATCCAAGTCTTGCTTTCTCACCTCTCTAAATAGATCTCATCTTTTTACAGTTTGTTTTCAAGTGAAACTGTAACACCTTTTGCTCAGTACACTCGTCATTATCGGTTGCCCCTGGCGATTCCCTTAAAGTTTAGAAATGTTGTACAACGTTTACAGCTGTGAACCAGTTTAACCAGCAGCTCAGTGGCGAGAGACATTTTCTGGCAAGTGCGTGAATCCAACCAATGTGTGGTGACCAAACAAAACATCACACATCAAAGATCTTGAATCCTCAACAATGGAGTTTAACTTCCGAGTTTAGATGCAGACCGATCACGTCCCCGGTCTCACCTCCTTTACAAATAAAACTGCCTTCTGATCGCTCTATTTTGTTTACTAATAAAGAACACATTAGTAAACCCCACTGTAAAACAAACCATGGCCTCGTATATTTGATATCAGCTGTGTTGATTATGAATGTTTTCAGAGTAATTCCACAGATTTCAGATGAAACCAGAGGGCACATATCCCCCCCCCCCCACACACACACACACACTTTTTCCCACCTCCCAGTTGACCGGTAAGTCAGACAAGCCCAGCCGTTCCAACCGTTACACTGTGTTCTGAGATTGAATCTGTAATGTGTAATTGGGGTACAAAGTAATGAAGGGTAGCATATGGCTCAAACAGCACCATTAAATATGCTGAGGATTTGCATTGTTCTCCTCATTTTCTACAGACAACACCGCTTTCTTTAATATCAACAGCTACATTAGTCTACAACACTGCTCGGTAATTAGGTGGGAGGCAGCTGATGGCTTTTTAATCACACTTCCGACTAGAGCAACACAGTGACGTGAAGCAATAAGGCAGTGGGAATGCTTGTTCCGTTCCTCGTGCTGCAAACACGGCACTCTATTAAGGCCAGACCCAAATGCTGTAGGCTCTAAGCCACTGTAGTTCCAATAAGAGATCAAGGATTTGTCAAAACCAAAATGAGTATGCAAAACTCTCTGTTTTTGATCATGTTTACATTCAGACGTTGCACAGCTGAATAGAAATGGAAACAAAAAAAAGCTTTACAGTGTGAAAACCACCTGGGACCAACAGGACTTCCCTGAAAAGCACCTCGTACTCAGACACCTTACAGTAGTGAAAGCACTACATTAGAACTGGGACACATTTCCACAGGTACATCCAGGGACATAATTGTCCAACTGTGCACCTGTCACTGTCAGATGTCCATCCTGTGTCTCAACCCACTTCCATTCCACCCCTCCTGACTCAACGTTCCCCACAGTGTCCTGCAGGTGCTGTTGTGCTGACACCTACTCGCTGTGTTTTCTGTCGGGGCTAAAAGACAACAACCGAACATAACTACAGGGGAGCAAAATGCTGAGTCTACACTTCTCACCCTGGATTTTCTTGTTTTTTTTTCTATACCAAGGATCCATGGCTCTGGGGCATGAGCTGACACTACGCCAAAGTAAATAGCCTTTTCTAGTACAACAGCAATTACATCCCCCCGAACACATCCACCCACCATTCCAAATTGTGAAGAACGCCCCAAACAGGTTAGTGTTTCACTGGGGAGCCAATTTATCGCAGCACTGTTCCAATTCTCCACCTGCATACATCACTTATCTTAGGTCAAGCTTAAGGGCTTCAATACTTGCAACAGACCAAAGGTGAGGGACTACATTGTAAACTGCCAGGCGGGTAAGGCTCTACACTCCAGACTTCCAGGTGAGGGAGGGTCTACATTCTAGACTTCCAGGTGAGGGTCTACATTCTAGACTTCCAGGTTAGGGAGGGTCTACATTCTAGACTTCCAGGTGAGGGAGGGTCTACATTCTAGACTTCCAGGTGAGGGAGGGTCTACATTCTAGACTTCCATGTAAAGGAGGGTCTACATTCTAGACTGCAAGTTGATGGGAGGAAAGAAACGTAATTCATAGAATAAGTCATTCAAAGACCAACAGTATTTTTAATGGACAATTATACATTGTTTTAGTGTGTCTTGCAAGTCAATGAAGTGTGAGAGATGGGATCAACAGTGGGAAATAAAGGCTACATTTCATATGATTAATACTGAGATACTTGCATTATTTTATTTTATTTAAACTGTCTATTAATAACCCTCTATTATCCTGGTATAATACTGTTATAATAATGTTATAAAACTGTTATGTCTGACTGTCTATAATATCCCCTTTGGTGCACAGACTAATTCATAGATATAAAATAACTCCCATACACTCAACAGGAAGATGGTTTTAATAATTGCTATGATCTACTTGCTTTGCACTAGAGTTCTAATATAGAGAACCCCTGACATATAGTACCTTTTCACTGTTGTTACGGCCTTGTACCTTCGTAGAGCAGATCGCATGTCTTGCTTTGTGAGTTTAAGATCTCCATTGAAGTCTTTATTGCATTCACGAGTTGGGATCTACAGACATTTGTTTCATTTTTTAACACCTAACTTAGTTCCTTGGCTATTGTGCAAAGCGCCTTTTGAAGTAATTCCCGGGTGAGATAAACATATATTGTGGAAATGGTGATACATTACTTATGACACTTGAGGCCTTGTTAGCTGCAAAAGATCGACAGAAAACTGTACTTGACTCAGTCAATCGAAGTGCACAGCAACATTCACTTCATAGCCACCACTAAGGTTAGCTTAAGGCATTAACACAGAAAAAGCACCCAGGGTTAGATTCCAGCATTAAAACAAACAACCTCTCAGGTAAACTTTAGGCATTAAAACAAACAACTTTGCAGGTTAGCTTTAGGCATTAAAACCAACAACCTCTCAGGTTAGCTTTAGGCATTAAAACAAACAACCTCTCAGGTTAGCTTTAGGCATTAAAACCAACAACATCTCAGGTTAGCTTTAGGCATTAAAACCAACAACATCTCAGGTTAGCTTTAGGCATTAAAACAAACAACCTCTCAGGTTAGCTTTTGGCATTAAAACCAACAACCTCTTAGGTTAGCTTTAGGCATTAAAACCAACAACCTCTTGGTTAGCTTTTGGCATTAAAACAAACAACCTCTCAGTGTAGCTTTAGGCATTAAAACAAAACAAAAACTTGCAGGTTTGCTTTAGTATGAAAAAAACGTCCAGGTTAACATTGCAGTTCTTCTTAATTGCTACGTTAATTAATTAATTAATAACCCGATGGGTACAGCAGTAACGAATTATTGACCAATCATGGTATTTTGGCAGGGCAGTCTGCAAATCCACTGTGGCATCAGTAATAAGCTTTACAACTCAACAAAGTAAAATGCTTAACCACAGCATACAATCTACGGGTTATACACGTTCTGATCTTAAAGTGATTTGTTGGCTTGGAGTGTATTGTTTATTCAATGCATGTACAGCATATTTATAGGATGAAATGGAAAAAAGGTCAAATATTATGTAATCTATTGTTTCTGGGTATTTGTGATCTATCATGACAATCCACATTGGTCATCTTTAGTACAATAAAAAATAGCCCACGCTGAGATAAAGGTTTTGTGGGTACATACATGTAGTATCACCCCGAAATTGAATTATTTACCGCTTTGCCTATTTTGCATAAAAAAAGGGGTTTTATTGTAGTTTAGGCATTCATTGAAAATAGTTAGGTTAAGGCTTAAAACAATTAATATATACATATATATATATATATATATATATATATATATATATATAACGTGTAGCGCAGGGTGTAAACATGTTTGAATTCATCATCCCATTTGATCATCGCCATTCATCATCCTCATCGAAAACAGCAAGCCACAATCCCAGTGGAATATTTTCAACATCCAATCCTCAACAGTCAAATCAGCTAGCCAGCAGATGTGTTTCATTCTGCTGGGAACTCACATATTAGCCCTGTTCATTCTGAGAGTGGACACAGATAAAAATTAAATACCCAATAGTTAAGGAGGGATTGCTTTCACAGTAGGTTTTATTGCTTCATTCTTGCAGGAGTATATTTGCGGGGGCAATTTTATGCCCGTTTTACTGTGTAGTTTATTCTATCAGGTGCATTTTCTTCAGGGCTACGGATGTGGTTTCTCCGTAGTAAACATTGGTTTGTGGTTGCTGCAGACTGAGGAAAAGAGAGATAGAGACAGTGAGAGAGAAGGCAGAGGGAGATGAGATCGCGCTGTGATTTAGTGGGAAAGCACTGTAACCGTATCCCAGGTTGCTGCATCGTTTTTTTTCAACCATTTGTCTTCCCGTAGAATACGTATCGTCAGTCTCCGACGCGCACACAACTTTACCGTCTTCTAACGCGTTCTCTTTATGCTCGTTAGAAAGACCGATCCGGCGAAAAGTTTCCCTTTTTGGTTTGCCGCTGTGTAAATGCGGGGGGACTCTCAGCATGTCCCCCATACAGATCACTGGGCCCCTTCCCCTAAAGTGTTGCGCACTGTTAGGTTAACAAATAGTAATATTCACCGAACGCTACTCTGGATTGTTACTAAAATGACTGAGATGTACAATGCGGTCGTTTCACCAACTTTCTTTGGAGAAGATGTAATGACACAGTAAATAAAACAGCAGCTGATCACCCTGCACAACAACATCATAAACCAGTAAACACAACAGCAGCTGATCAGCCTGCATAACAACATAATAAACCTGTGAACGAATGGCGCCACTCGCTCATAACAACAATGTTGCCTATGAAACCAAGAGTATAGCATGGTAGCAATGGAATATGCAACGGTCGCCTTGTCCCATCCTAATGCATGACCCATCTTTCCCTTACTGCTGCCTAGGGAATATCATGCTTCGGGAGTGTAGGCAACTCCTTACTCCTCACCAATGAGAGTGGCTGCAGCGTAGACTCCCTTCAGGTACAGGCAATGCAACTGTATTATTACATTGACACAACGCTACGACAACGCCTAGAACGACATGCGGTGAGGCAAACGATGGCATTCACATGTACAGTAGCGCTGTCAGCAGGGCCACACTTTCAGCAGAGCGATCCGTCTGGCATTTCGGTCGTCTTGAGACTTACTAAAGCCCATAAAGGCTTGCCTGGCCAAGTTGCCGGTGTGAAATGAAGCCCGTCCTGTCACACTCCAGGGCTGGTGAAGGGTGAGTGTGGCCTGGAGGAAGGCTGTCTGCAGCGTGGCAGTAGAGTTGGCTGCGGGGGAAATGTCCGTTTCCTCCTACATGGATCCAAACACGGGGCGTCTCACGGCCGTACCTCCGCTCTGTTAGTAACTTAATTCCTCGGAGCCCGGCTGGCCCAGATAAGGTTCCAACCGGTGGCTCTCACTGATTCCGGACATACGTGAGAGCCCTTCCTGACAACTTTATTTATACATACATGCAGGGCCGGGCTAATGGTTGGATAGGACCAGTTAGGGTTAAGCATTAGGGCTGGGATGCATTTAGGCATCAATGTTATTGAGGTTAGGGTTAGGGATGGGTTAAGTTTAGGGTTAGGGTTAGGGTTAGGATTGGTAGAAGGGAGGTTTTGTGAAGATTAAATTTGTAGGCTCCATTTAGAGGGATAAGCATTGTGTTTGTGTGTGTGTTTGTCTGTGTGTGTTCCGCTCATAAATTCTACATTTTACTTACTTGAGAATGCTGCAAAAATGATTTTATGCATCCCATGTTTCTAAACTGGGGGTGTGGTAGAGAATGAGTCAATGTTATATGATATTCTCTGCTTCAGAGACCCACCAAAGCCCCTGACCAATTTATACCATTGAAGAATAGATGCAAAAAGTATTGGGGAACACCTTCGGGATTGGGTATGCATGAGAGGGATATCGAGTGTGTGTGTGTGTGTGTGTGTGTGTTTCTTTGTGTGTCTTAGAGATCATCATTAAGTGTATTATCGTTATAGATGTATTTTTTGAGCCAGGCTAATAAGACATTTAGTGAAAGAGAAAGATCTACAAGATGATGAAATTGTTTGTAGTTCTCTGTAGATGTTCATCAAGATCACACTTCTTCATCATTCTAGAAGAGTGTGAGAGAGCAACAAAGAGACATGGTGGACTAAAATAAAACAAAATTAATGGGGGAGTCAGGAGGAGAGAGAGGGAGACTAACTGAATGGGGGAGTCAGGAGGAGAGAGGGAGACTAACTGAATGTGGGAGTAAGAAGGAGAGAGAGAGACTAACTAAATGGGGGAGTAAGAAGGAGAGAGAGAGGCTAACTGAATGGGGGAGTAAGAAGGAGAGAGAGAGACAAATAGTTCTAGTGAAGCAAACCTGTACGCCCGGTGAGGGTGATGAATGTGTTTGGATGAAGGGAAGACACGGGTCTACAGGTTAAGTGGAAGACAAGACGGTTCAGCGATGAAAGGCGCAGGTCCAGGAGAAGCTTTGAACGAAACACCCGGCCAACACACCACATCCCCTAGCGACTGTTCCTCATGTCACATGCAGATGTTTGACCATGTTAGCGCGCCTGCCCCTGTGCCCCCATGTGTGGCCCCCGTGTGTGGCCCCCGTGTGTGGCCCCGTGTGTGGCCCCTGTGTGTGGCCCCCGTGTGTGGCCCTCGTGTGTGGCCCCCGTGTGTGGCCCCCGTGTGTGGCCCGCAGTGTATCGCTCTCCCCTGTCCCTGGGCCCAGACCACGGCTGACTATGTGTCAGGGTTTCTACTGTCCTATGTTTGTTCCAGTGTGTTTTTCTGCGTTTTTCCTCTGTGTATCATTGTGTGCATCTGTGGGTTTTGTATGTACAGTGCAAATTAATTACTTCTTTTGTTTTAGATTCCGCCTCACACAGTTGAAGTGTACCCATGATAAAAATTACAGACCTCTACATGCTTTGTAAGTAGGTAAACCTGCAAAATCGGCAGGTGTATCAAATACTTGTTCTCCCCACTGTATGTGTGTTTGTGTTTCGGTGTGGGTATCGACCCTGCAGACGGAGCAGAGAACCAGGCACCATGTAATAGGCCAAAGGGGCCAGCGGGGTAGCTCCCGCACAATATATGTACATCCTTAAACCCCACGGGCTTGTTTTATTACACTGTGATGTCATGGCCTATAATGAAGAGCTGTGCTAGTGGTTTGCTATGAGCCTATAGCCTGAAGGAAGAGTAGGCCTGCATTCTAATGGCACTGTATTTCCTCTGAACTTGATACTCAGGTTATAAGGTGATGTATTTCATTTAAATGATACAAAGAGTCTTCCGACTCAATCTCTCTCGCTCCCGCTCTCTCCTAACTCTCCCTTCCTCTTTCTCCAAGCTGTCCACTGCCTTTCTATTCCTCTCTCTCCTCACCTAACTCTCCTTCTCTCTCTCCTCCACTGACTCTCTCTTCCTCTCTCTCCTAACTCTCGTAACTCTGTACTAACTCTCCCTCTCTCACGTAACTCTGTACTAACTCTCCCTCTCTCTCCTACCTCTGTACTAACTCTCCCTCTCTCTCCTAACTCTACCCCCCCCCAAAACAAAACATAATATTACAGCAATGTACTATGTGCCCGTGAATGTGACCAAAACGTCTAAGGTGAGCTTCCTTCCTTAGTTATGTGACACTTTATGTTGTATTACAATAAGAATCAATACACGAAGTGTATTTTGGACTTTTTTAACTATGACACTACAGAGAACGTGGGATCACGTAAGCGTTAGTCAACCGAGGCATTAAAGCACAGCAGCACAATCTGGGTGACAGCCTAAAGCGGGAGAGAACTTTTTGGTTCAAGGCCCAAATCGGGATTCTGAAGTTCAGCGGAGGGCTGCACATGTTGGTATTGTCAAATGTATTTTTCAAAATCTATTTGCTGGCCAGAAAAGCACAGTTATTGACCCCTTTTATAAGTCTGTAATAATTATTAAGCAATTTGGATCAAGATTGAGGTGTTTAATAAAGGGTTGAATTGCTTTTAATAAACACATAAAACATCAATTGGGACGGACTGAATCACCCTGGTGAGTTAAATCTACGTCAGTTGTTAGGGGATGAACTTGAGACCTATTTCGACAGGGAGGGTGAAAATCTGCCAATCAAAGTAAAAACAATTGTTGATGCGTCACTGATTGGCCTATTCTTATGGCAACATTAACATTTCCAATTGACTAAGTACAAAAAAGACCCAGTCATACCATCAAAACTTCAATATACTTAAACCTTTCATACCGCAGTACTTGTACATACAGTATAGCGTGTATAACTATCTTGTACTTAATTTGACTTGTCTACTGAGTTTGAGTTTGTCTACTTTGAAAACAAAATTTAAAAAATGTTTGCTTATTGGATCCCAAACCTTAAAACCTGCATATAGTTTCACTGTTCCTCTGAATGCTGTGTTTCTTTTGAGAAGACGCTAAATATACAGTGACAGGGTGCTGGGCCCTACCTGGTAGCTGTCACTTTGCTCCAGGACTGTGGAGTAGAGAGGGATGATGGGAAGCGAGAAAAGGAGAGGGAGGAGGGAGGAGAAATGGGGGAGGGAGCAGAGAGAGGAGAACATGAGGTAAAGGATGAGGTAGAGGAGAGGATGAGGAAGAGTATGAGGACGAGGACGAGGTATAGAGGTTGATGAAGAGGAGAGGATGAGGTATGGGAGAAGATGAGGAAGAATATGAGGTAGAGGAGAGGATGAGGTAGAGAAGAGGGTTCCCTTGCTGCACATCTTACGCACACTTCTAAAACAGACACACACACTCTTTTTCAAGGCTTTTATAAAGATTGGTTTACAGGATGTCTGTGTTTTGTTGTTCCCCGGGGACTAGACAGATTTTTGAGAATATCTAGTCTCTAAAAAAACTGAAACAAAATTACAATGACAAGGACAACCAGAGAACAAAAATAGCTTGCTGCATCAAAACGTCTTTCTTGAAAACCGTTCAATTGTTTTCATCTGACAGTAGTAATGGCAGGAAGGATTCCCTTGTTACTAAGGACCGGCAGTTGACAGATGTAAAACAGAGAACAGATTGCCCTGGATATACCTGATTAAACTGGACATGAGTTTCATGCACTGACAATGAAACAATACCAATACATAAAGACAAAACTGATAGACATTATTAATATTCATATTTTTTTTCAAATACAATTCTCCCCTGTCAATTTATGATTTTTCTCCCAGTTGAGTGTGGCAGATCAAGGCATGTGTTGTTCAATGTACACCTTCCCAAGCTTCTTATCACATTTCTCACTCAACTGGGAAATACTACTTGTGACATTTGCACCGGAAGGGAGCACATTCCTCAGCCAACAACTACAAGTCAGCTTGCAAGTTGGAACTTGCCAAAAGGAGTACCTTGACAGCGAAGAGACAGGACAGCGTTGGTATGCCACAATCAGGATTTAAATGATGCAGCTGAACTGCAAGACCATGTCTCAGACCACTAGAACTCTGAAAACATATCCAATAGGACCAGTAGGGTTTTCGACAATAATTCGAGACAAACAGGCCATTCATAACCATGCTGAAATTTGACCCCTCCAACACACATTAGTGGTGGAAGCCCGTTACACTCGTTCCATCCCAGCTGCAATGAGCATGTCCACAACAAGGCCATGATGCCTGTCTACCAATCTCCAGTCAGGGCTCAAACCCCCACACCCCTACCCAAGCCCTCTTGTTCTGTCGCCTGTGATCTGGCAGGCTCCCGATTGAGCCCAGTCAAAGCGGTTTTATGTCCTTGCAGGCCGCGGACCGAGCCAGCCCGAGGGCGATGACTTTGTACAGGGTAGTAACGTAGGAATTAGAAAGTGTCTGAACGGATAGCGGTCCTCCCAGACAGGCCAGTCTCGCCAGGTGAGAGACGTGTCATCTGCCTTGACCCCCATCTGTCTACTGTGCTTATCGTAGTGCCTGGTCCAAGGGACTGACTTCTGCTGACACGTTCACACGCACACACACACACACACTCATGCTGGCGCTATGTCTCTGTCTCTCAACATCGTTGGGCTTTTTTTCCACCACTATACGGTTCGAAGGACACCCTGGATGATTCACTCATTTTGCGCAAATATTCAAACGCGAGGAAATCGCTAACTTCTGGGGCGGCCTAAGTCTCTTGTTTTTTTGAAGAACCGCCATTCATTTGAGAAAGTAAGGCTTAAAGCAAAGTGAAAGGGAAGTGAATGATTTTTTTATAGCCTACATTTTGTGCCGATGAATTATACATTGTCAAATGTGTCAGTTAAAATTACTGTGTGTAGTGAAACCCTTGCTGTTAGATAATAGATCGCGTAACAGCACTTCAACTGAGCTAAAGGAAACAACAACTTCACCTCATCCACAGCCTGAACACGAATGTCAAATGTGCGGTTTGTATCAGCATGCTAGGAGCATTAAGGCCCAGTATGCATGCCTGAAATGATATGTACAGTATGATCAAAACATCCTCAAATAAGATGTTATGGCAACAGACTTAACACATTCAATGTTGAGTTGTCAGCATATCCTGTTATCAACGGGTCATGATGAAGCATATTCAAGAACCTCCAGGCTTCCTTAATAACAACTGTTGATTTATTAGGGTGACGAAAAATAAATACAGGGTTAGTTTGAAAAACTATTCATCCTGTCTGAATCATCCACACAATTAACTGACATTCAGGTGTAATAATTGCATAGCAAATGTAATTTAGTATTTTGTGAACAACACTAGTCATATTCTAACGTTAATATATAATGTGGCTTTGGCTTGTGTTAAGACATGAAGTACCATAGGCTAATGTTAAGATATGAAGTAGCATTGGCTAGTGTTAAGACATGATTTTGTATAGGCTAGTGTAAAAAGATGAAGTAGCATATGCTAGTGTTTAGATATGAAGTAGCATAGACTAATGTTAAGATATGAAGTAGCATTGGCTAGTGTTAAGACATGATTTTGCATTCTCTAGTGTAAAAAGATGAAGTAGCATATGCTAGTGTTTAGATATGAGGTAGCATTGGTTAGTGGGAAGAGGCATATCTTTGTTTATTCCACATAGAGAGGTTTAAGATTTTCTGTGCACAAAACACACCTCCATGCTTCGGACAGTTAGAAGGCAAAGGCCTGTAAAAGTATTTGTTTAAATTAAATGGCTTTGGGTTACAATCCTATAGTACTGTGCAAGTCTTAGGAACCCAAGTCAAATTAAAGACATTCATTTGAGTAGTACATAATTATTAGTAAACAAATATATATTTATTATCCATCATGTATTTTCTTACAATACAAATACATTTCTTTAGTTAAAATGTCAGATGCCTAAGACTTTTGCACACTGTATTTATTTTACATAGGCTATGTATGTATGTATGCCTGTATGTATGTCTGTATGTAAGTATGCATGTCTGTAAGTATATTTGTACGTATGTATGTCTGTATGTATGTATGTCTGTATGTATGTAGCCTTTGAAAAGACATCTGGACAGTGAACACAGACAAGCGGCTGGTCAAGTTTGTTAGAAGCACACATGCCTGTAATGGTTAATTTCATGGTCTATTTTTCTAGCAACAAAAATGGTAATCAAAGCAAAGACAGAAAGAAAATACCTGGATTTAACTGATAGGGCCTGATTTTCGATAACAGGAGTTTTTTTGGGTTGTAAAACAATACACTATAAACACTAAGGGAACTATAGATAAAATGTGTTCCTGATGTCACATCATGCTTTACAGACAACTCTGGAGTGGCCCAACACACTTCACCACTTGCTTCCACAGACAAAAAATGTAAAGGATCTGAAAGAGATGGTATAAGATACCTCCTGTGTTTATTAATTCATAACAAATTAGCTCAACATATTAAAGGTATGTGTCATTTTGACAAATACCAAGTTTTATTAGCAAAAAAAACAGTCTAATTTCCTAGTTTTTGTAAACAGAAAAAAAGCCATTATTATCCCACATGGGGTTAACATTTTCTCAGCCAGACGTCTGGAAATAAACTCTTCATCTTCTTTGTAGTTGTTTCTCTCTCTTGGTGCTAACATTGCTAGCAGCAGAACCAGGGTCCCGAGTTATCTTCCACTCTTTGAGATTACACAATTCCTCAGTGTTATGATTCCTTCCTTTACCTAACCATTACTTTGTCTGAAAATTGAAACGCAGAAGCCGGTGTGAATTTAGATTGGCCCCGTCGGCCTGCAGCCTACTGGATTCACACCGGCTTGGGGTTTTTCAATTTTCACACACGCCAGGCACATACTGTGAATTCTCTGTCCCCCACTCAATGTCCGGAACATTCAATTAGTGTTGGGGCCTGCTCTCAAGGTTGGCTGCTGCCACACTATATATTAACACTGGCCTGTTTTTATCTCCCCAGTGCTGTTGGCAGGACTCTGAAATGGCTGTTCAGATAGACAGACACGTAGAGACGCAGAGGCACCTGTGTGATCCCTAGAATGGGGGAATATGTTTTGGGGTTCATGGTGTCAGGAGCCATTTGTTTTGGGCAAAATGCATGGTTTCAATATGTGTTTTTTGGTTTTTGTTTTGGCATGGACCAATGCTTTTGTTTTATATCGTGGTCCTCCAGGGCGTGTACATTGACATGTGCAACCATGCATTGTTCCTAGTGGCGGCATGGACGCTGACTGTTTAGAGATGTACAACCATGCATTGCTCTTAGTGGCGGCGTGGACGCTGACTGTTTAGAGATGTACAACCATGCATTGCTCTTAGTGGCGGCATGGACGCTGACTGTTTAGAGATGTACAACCATGCATTGCTCTTAGTGGCGGCATGGACGCTGACTGTTTAGAGATGTACAACCATGCATTGCTCTTAGTGGCGGCGTGGACGCTGACTGTTTAGAGATGTACAACCATGCATTGCTCTTAGTGGCGGCGTGGAC
>JACXGK010009008.1:8948-21015 GCA_016801125.1 Novumbra hubbsi
CTTACAAAAAAGCGATCGTCTTTATTAATACAGATATATATACCCGGAGATCAGATTTCACCCTCTAGTTAGAGCAAAACGAAAAGATCTGAGGTCCGAACGCAGCGGACCTTGTTTATATGGAAAGTTTCCCCCCTCCCTGTCTCTTACAGAAGATCTCACTAAACATGACTCATGAAGACCTCACTAAACATGAATCGGTGTATGTGTGTTCTGTTGTGTGGCTCTCGTTGTCTAGGAGTGAGCCATCTGGCGACCTTGAGTGCGATGTTTTGGCTTGTTCTGCTCCTCTCGCTCCTGGGCTCTCCATCAGTATCAGTGTTTGCATGCGTGTTTAAGCTCTGAGTCAGATAGCGTGTTTTACTGAGCACAGTGTCCTCGCCTCAATCTCGGGGCCATGGACCTATAATGTCTACTTCATCAGTATAATATTAAACTTACCCATAACTAAAATATCATTACATATTTCACACTGTCAACAGTACAATATTAAGCTAAATCATCAATGAAGAAACATTCAGATTTCACACCTCCCTTACTCTCTACCTAGAGACCGGGGTTCGGATCCTATTCCCAACACTAATTTATTTTTGGGAAAAGAAACTCTATCGACCCTTCCAACGTTGGTTGAGTCGAGTAGCGTAGTTTCTTCTGATGTACCCATGCATTTTACTCCCTTTTGACACTCGCCCCGCTTGGGCCAGGCCTCCCTACAGGGGAGAGGACAGGCGGCGGTGCGGGCGAGTATAGAGTACAGTGCCTTTGAGAAACGCACCTAAACTGAGCACTCTTCCGCTTTCTCAACATTACTGGGATTCTGAAAGACGCTTACTTCCATGTATCGATAATAACTCGTCACAGGAAGTTTTTCAGATTCACTTTCAGAGCACTGCGTATGAAAATGCCCGATTGCCATTCAGTTTTGCGCTTGCGCCCCGCACATTTTCCAAGTGTGTGGAGGCGGTGTTGGAGCCATTGTGCAGGAGTGGAATCAGGGTCTAGTCTTTTGATTCTGGCGTCGTCAGCGGGGCTGGCCATGGCGCACACAGCCCAGGTGGTGACTCAGCTCACACACTTGGGACTAGCGGGTCAACAGGTGTCCTATTGTGCTCTGCGAAGCGAGTGATCTTTGTACTCTTTCCACTTGCCCTGACTGCTTATTCATCAATGGTGATTTAAGCAGGGCTGTCTTATGGCCAAATCCTACGTTCGTGCCTAAATCTATCACAAGTTATTTTCAATCTTGTGTGATTGAATTGCATGCTTTCTGTCTCCCTCCTCATAATAGTGACAGAGAGAATCAGATCCTCTCCACAGCTGTTTGTGTGCCACGACGACAGATCGCTGGGTCGGCTACTTTCAAAACAGCAAATGTCTCACTGGCTGTGCGAATGTATCGCTTCAGCTTATGAGTCAGTGGGGGCACAAGCCCCCGAGGGTTTTAGAGCACACTCCACATGGAGTCGCTGCTTCCTCTGCGGTCTTTGGAGGTGTCAGGGTCGAGGATAATTGTGAGGCAGCGTCGTTGTCGACGCCGTCCCCCTTTATCCGATCTTATTCATTAGATGTGCCTTCGTCTTCGCTGGCACATTCCGTTCTCAGCACTTTGCCTGCAGACCGATGATGCGTCATAGCGTGCATTCCCATTTTGGGAAATGTTTAACGCTGGTATATGCTTTACTTGGTTGAGTGGTAGCATTCCTGCCTCTACCACAGGAGACCCAGGTTCGCTCCAGGGGCACTAATGGTTCTCCATTTTCCTTGTGTTTAAAATGTTATTACATGCTGTCTGTCTCCTCTTAGGGAACAGCGTCCGCCACCTTCCTTGTCCGTTTTTTAAACAGACTTAGGATGAGCAAGGGCGTGATTTTTTCCTCCATGGGCAAATAAACACCACTCTCCTTATCCTAGAGAGAGTGGCTATTCTTGTGTGTAAACCCTGGGTTCCTTTTGGGGCCCGGCAGGGGTAGATTTTTGGAAGATGTGGTCGTCATCGTCATCCGACCCGCCGCTCGAGGGAGAAAAAAGGACGGCGTCCAAACTGATGCTCTCCTGATAGAAGCTCAGCCTTTTTGGCGAACAGCCAAAGGCAAGGCTGCGCAAGCATCACACTTCCGCACCACGAGAGCCCCCTCTCTGGCATGCTGTGGTCCAAGACACGACACACAAGCAGTGTGCTTGTCTTCCCCAGCATCCAAGGAGGAGCAGCGGCATGCAGACTTCAAAAATGTGTTTATTTGTTTGTTTTATTAAGAAAAACAACCGCTGGATCATCAAATACTCTAGCGTGTTCAGTCGAAGCTAAAGAAAAAGGGAGACTGAGCGCAGGTGCACGCTCAATATATAGGGGCAGGTGTGCCCCGGTTGGCTGAGCCAGGTACATTTTATTCTCAGTCTGGCGGCTTCGCAGCGTGGGTAAACCGCTAGAGCTATGCCCTCTAGGGGGCGGAGCTCCACTCATATATCCAGAGTAACATTCCCGGTAATGACAGTTCTATTGTCTTGTCAGACCTGGCTTGGCCCAGCCAAATAAAAAGAAATGGTTAGATCTGTTATTCAACCATTAACATGTTAGACCTTACAGCCAACAAACCAATTTCCAAATAAATTAAATTAAAATACCAATCCCTTAAATGGAAGATATAACACACCAATGCCAATGCTCTGTTAAACTATGTCAACAGGAAAAACCCATTTCCCTGTAACGTTTTATAATTACCCTTGGTTCCCCTTGAGCCCTGAGCTCAATTCTTTTAAATCATAATTAATTAATTATATCACACATTCCCCCCTGCTTTCACTTCATGAAGCCAATGGAAATGTGACATCATGAGAAAGCAGCATCACAGCAAGCCGGCCACAGGAGGCACCTTCCTGAAACCGCGCTGGCCATCATTTTAAAAAGGACGTGTCAAACAAAAACTGGTATCAAGGATGGATCTAGAAACCATTCAAGAAGATGTTACATAGCACATTCATCAAAATAAAATCTGTAAAATAGTGGTGGTCAGACAACCCTAAATTAAAACTATAATGTTTTTTGACCACATCTGTGGTTCTATCGACATCAAGACTGCTCTATAACTAACAATGGAGGATGACTTAAGGTCCTTATTCTCAGTTTAGTTGATTTAAAACCCAATTAATTCCTATTTTGAAACTTTAAGTGGAAAATGTGTCTAGCCTTTACCTAATGTTCATCTAAATTCATCTAAAATTAAGTATGCTTCTATCGTGTACATTACTACTGATAAGACAAGTCTCAACAGTCAAATTGAACCCTTACGAACATCCTGTTATTTAATGGGAAACAATGTTTGGGGTCTTGTCCCTGATTCAATAGCGCCCTCCTATAGGGTCTCCCTAGTGGGGCCATCTGGTGACATCGGAGGCAGACAAAGAGGACAGTTGAAGGTGGGGGGGGGGGGCTTGCGCCAGGAAGGCTGCCCAGAGATATCACCTAAATGGTGTTCACACTTCCCCTCCTGTGTTTCCTGTCCCCATCAGGGTCAGTGTGATAAGCCAACAGACAATAAACCAGGTCCCCCTATTCCCCCCTTGATCTCTTGACTCATGGCCCTACTCTGGAATGTACTAATTAACATTTTATCACCCCACCAGCTTGCTCTCTCTGAGTTTAGCTCCACTGGCCCTGTTTGTTTCTAACAGCACACATCTAATCTTAACAAAAATATTCCACACCACAAGAAAAACAAACCCCATACCCTGGGTGGTTCAAGACCCTCCCACCCCGATAGCCTCCTCGACCCCCTCTGTACCTGCCTTGCACCTCATAAGGCCACCCATGGTCTGAGTACGACGGATCCCATGGCGGGGGAACCTCTAGGCCCGGCGGAGCAGCCGCTACTAATTGTTTAACTGGATCGGACTTTCTCTTTTCGGTGGCCTCCTGTCTAGCCTTCCCCAGTTGCAATTTTAACAGCTGGGCCTGTATAGCCTTTAACTCTGTGTCTTTTTCTTTTTTCTCCTCTATGGCCCGCTGCAGATGAAGCACATTTGACGCTTCCACACAGTTGAATCATCCGCGGGTAGATCAGGGTTAGCCATAACCATTTCCTTGACTTCCTTAGGGACTCCCTAAGACTGCCCTCCTAAACCACTCTCTCTGGGATCCATCTTTACCTGGGTGGCACCCGGTGTGACGGGTCCACTTTTCCTTAGCTCTGGCTAGATAGCCCCTTGGGGCCTCCCCTTCTTCCAACTCTATTTTTGGTGCGGCAGCTTGATTAGACACAGGAAACAGAGCTCTCATGGCGGCTGCTATATTTCCTGCTACTCTAAAAAACGGGACCTCATCAGGAAGTTTAGCAGTCTTAGCTCCAGCCTCTATGTCTGCCAACCCATGCTGCGTCAAAGCGCGGGGGGCTCTTGCCCTCCAATCACCCACTGCCAGTTCACGTCCAGATGTTAATTTATCTAAGTGTTCAAGCCACATCCTTCCCCCTTCTCTAATCGGGGGCATCTTATCCACTATTCCTTGTACATCCCCAAACTGCCATGGTTTATACTTTACTCCTCCGCTTCCCATAATTAACGGCATTTGCATCATGCTTGACTGACTCTCAGTCCCTTCCCTTTTAGCTCTTTCTCTAGTGACCGTGCCCTTCCTGGCTCGTTTTTCTTTGGACGCACTAATAACAGCTTTAAGTTGTTCTGCTAAATTGTGTCTGTGTGTCACTAAGTCAGCGTCGTCTCATGCGTCATCGTCTACGTTGTCACTACCGTCTTCGTCCTCCCATTCATCATCTTCCTCCTCTAGCTCCCCTTCTTCTCCCACGTTCTCCTCATCCTCATACCCCCCTAATTGAACCCATGATCTCTGGTTTTGCTCCATTATATCACGTTCCTTTCTCAATTTCTTAAACGCAAAAAACGAACTTTTCCTACTCTTTTTATCATTTTTTCTTTTTTTTATCTTTTCACCCCATAGTGTGGTCTGATTCCATAACAAATCTTCCATCAACCCCATGGGCTTAGTCCCGTGCGGGTCATACTCTTCCACTACCTGTTTTCGCATTTCACAACTTTATTCGCTTGTCTCCTTTTTAAATTTTCTCTGCCTTTTTTGTTACCACGTTCATAATACATTCAATTTGATCTTTCCATGGTTTGCATTCCACCTTTTCCACCATTTTACACACAATTCACAGCACAGTTACTACAATATACAATTACAACAATTCCACACACAGTTTATATGTCTTATTTAGTTATTTCGGTGGCCGCCGCCAACCAGGACTTCAACCCACTTAGTTCGGAGATTTCACCCTCCGGGCCTTTCACCTTATTGGTTGGGAGTTTTTTATTTCTGCTGGTTTTTCACCACTTAGTTCGGAGTTTCATACTCTCCTGGTATTTCACCACAATAAATAGTTTGGAGTTCCTCAATTCTCCGGGCCTCTAACCCAGCGATGCCTATAGAGAGGCTACTCCGCCGAGTCCTTATTTTCGTCAAAACAAGGTTGGATACGCCACTTCTAGGATTTATAGTTCGGAGTTCCTCAATTCTTCGGGCCTCTAACCCAGCAATCCCTACGGAGACACCACTCCGCAGAGTCCTTCTTTCCGTCAAAACAAGGTTGGATACGCCACTTCTAGGTAGTTCGGAATATCTTAAAGTTCCAGGCCTTTACCCCCTAAATTTGGAGGTTATTCCTCCGGGCCTTTAACCCCTAGTTTGGAAGTTATTCCTCTGGGTCTTTAACCCCTAGTTTGTCCGGAGACGCCACTCTGTCTGGGCCTTTAAGCCTAATAGTTCGGAGGTTACTCCTCCGGGCCTTTAACCCCTAGTTTGTCTGGAGACGCCACTCCGTCTGGGCCTTTAACCCAAATAGTTCGGAGGTTACTCCTCCGGGCCTTTAACCCCTAGTTTGTCCAGAGACGCCACTTTAATTTACACTCCTCGTACTTTTCACAAACGATAAAAAAAATTGATTATGGTCAGTACACAGATTTGTATTAAAACAGGCTCTGCTTACCTTCTTAAGTTGCCATGGCTAAAAATCATTCCAAATTTCCGGAGGCTCTGGTTTGGTCAATTGGCATGAACACCCTCCGATACCCGGACAAGCTCCCAAGTTGTAGAATTCAAACTACTTCCCCCGAGTCCGAAGCAGAGAATGTCCACACGGTCAACTATTTCCAAAGTAAACGCCTTTATTACAGATATATCTGGAGATCGTTCCCCAAAATACAGCCAGGAAGATCTAAAGTCTGTTCACATCGGACACAGTTTATGTAGCCCATTCCCCACTCAGTCATTGTATAGAAATTGCTGAGCGTGCTTCCTGTGTGGGCGTGTTCCATCTTGCAGACCCCATCTCTATCCGTGGGGCCCTCTGGTGATCTCGGAGGCCGACGAAGAAGACAGTTGAGGGGGTAGGCTGGCGCCAGTAGATCTGACCTCGGCTAGCTCTTGTTTACATCCTCCTCATTGTCTGCATCTGTGAGTCCAGCTAAAAGGCCATAAACCTGTCTTCCTATACATTTTATGTCCTTGCCTCTAATCCCTTGACGTATGGTCCTACCTCTGGACTGTACTTATTAACATTTACAACCCCCGGCTGGCTATTTTCAGAGCATACGCCCTACCGGCACCGTTTGTTTCTAATAGCACACACACATCTAATCTTAACTAAAATATTCCACAAATCCCCCTTTTGATCTTGTCTCCGAGATCAACCAATTCGTCCTCCGGCACCGGGGGAGCCGAGGTGCTCCCCCTTTTTACTGTTCCTGTTCCCTGGCATATACCTTCCCCCATTGTTTTCCTGATTTGTAAAACCCCAATTTTTTTTGATCTTATATGACACCCACAAAATCATTAACATTCTAGTTTTGACTTCGCGCTCCATCTCAACCCTTCGGTTGCAACCTCTATCCCAATACATGGTCTAGTCTAAATGTATCTGAGAAGTTACCCTCCAGTCCTCCCACTTCACCTGGCACATTGTCCTTTTGTTGTTCTTGTCCATCCACATACTGACCCAAAGGCCTCTCTGCCTTGGTCCTGATGTTCAAAAACAGTCCTTTTAGTCTTCCATAGTGAGGCACTCTGTGCCCCAGATCTGTTGAGGGTCCAGCCTTCTGCCTTCTCTCTGAAACATTGTTGATGTGCCTTGAATCGGGTTCTGGAACCCAGAAGGTGTCGAAGGGAAAGGTTCTGGAGATTTCACTTCATCATGTTGGTCCAAATCGTCTCCATGCCCTGAGTTAGAGGTGTGGAATATTTTAGTTAAGATTAGATGTGTGCTGTTAGAAACAAACAGGGCCAGTGGAGCTAAACTCAGAGAGAGCAGGCTGGTGGGGTGATAAAATGTTAATTAGTACATTCCAGATTAGGGTCATGAGTCAAGAGATCATAGGGGGAATAGGGGGACCTGGTTTATTGTCTGTTGGCTTATCACACTGACCCTGATGTGGACAGGGAACACAGGAGGGGAAGTGTGAACACAATTTAGGTGATATCTCTGGGCAGACTTCCTGGCGCCAGCCCCCCCCCCCCCTGCAACTGTCCTCTTCGTCTGCCTCCGATGTCACCAGATGGCCCCACGATCAGAGATGGGGTCTGCAAGAAAAAGACACGCCCACGCCCACCCAGGAAGCCCACTCAACAGATTCTATCCAATGACTGAGGGGTGGGAGGGGCTGTATATAAACTGTGTCCAGGTGAAAGTAATTCAGATCTTGTCTACTGTACTGTGGAGAACGATCTCCAGATAGCTATCTGTAATAAAGGTGTTTTGTTTGGAAAGACTTGAACCGCGTGGACATTCTCTGATTCGGACCCAGGGGGAAGCAGATTTGAACTCAACAACTTGGGGAGCTCGTCCGGGGATCGGAGAGTGTTCATGCCAATTGACCGAACCAGAGCCTCCGGAAATTCCGAACGATTTTCAGCCGGCTAATTTAAGAAGGTAAGCAGAACCTGTTTAGACGAATCTGTGTATTGGCCATATTCAAATTTTGAAAATTGTTTGTGAAAAGTACGAAGAGTGTAAAAGGAAGTTTCCAAACTTAAGGCCCGGAGTAGCGTCTCCGAAGCTAGGTATTGAGGTAAAGTCAGGACGGAGCGGCTACTCCGGACGACATTAAAGTTTAATGCTATATTAAAGTTTAATGCTATATTTAGGTTTGAGTCTTGGAATTTTTAAGAATATTCCGAATGCTATATTTAGGTTTGAGTCCTGGAATTTTAAGATATTCCGAATGCTATATTTAGGTTTGAGTCCAGGAATTTATATGAATATTCCGAATGCTATATTTAGGTTTGAGTCCTGGAATTTTAAGACATTCCGAATGCTAATCGTACACCGTAGGAAAAAACTGTAGGAAACTGTTTTCACTGGTGATTTGTTTGTGTAAGTGTCCCTATGGTTCGTCGCTTGGTGTTGTTCGTTGTATGTTGCTTTCATGTTGCTGTTACTTGTTGAAATATAAGGACTGTAGGAGTAGTAGGTAAACTAAAATTGTGATTTGGGGTGACTTTCTTTGTGTTTCGTCTCTGTAATGTTTTGTGTCTGTCTGTCTGAGTGTGTGCGTTCGTAGGGCTGTTAAGGTGTGTGTGTGGAAATAGGAACGCCTGTGGCGGGGTGAAGTTTGGTTGCTGTTAGATAACAGATGCACGGCCGAGTGGACGGGTTGATGGTGAATGAATGAAACTGCAGGAGTTTGATGAAGGTATTATGGCAAGTTGATTGGAAGGTTTTTGGTATGTGGTTAATAAGGGATGAGAAATTAATGGCTAGGTGATGATTGATGGTAAATCATCTCGTTTGATTGTTTGGAATGTGAGGTAAACGGGTTTGTGGGAGTGCTTTGAAAGGTTTGGGGATGTGGTTGCATGGTGGTTAAGATAAAGGGTTTGTTCCATGTCCAGACTGCCCCTGCAGCTCTACTATATTTTTCCCGTTACAAAGGCCATGGTTGTGGGACAATCAGTGGTTTGGCGTTTCTGGCGAGAGCGGAAAATAGTTTAATGGAGCAGTATATTTTGTGGAATTCGTTATAAGAAGTAGTAAGGCGAAGGGTTAATAAGTTACTTGGGACATGCCATAAGAAGGGGAGGGGTCAGGAAGTTAGGAGATTAAGACAATGGACATTTTGTGCATGGACACCTATAGATTAACTTTTAGCTTGACCACCACACATGGGACTGATAAGGAGAGGAGGGGAGACAGGCCAGAGGGGTCCTGTAGACTTCCTGGCGCCGGACACAACAACACCATTCTCATCCCCCTCGGAAAAGGTCACCAGATGGTTCATCCCAGGGCGGGGGCTGCGACACGAGACGGACACTCAGGAAGCACGCGCAGCAACTTCCATGCATTAACTGTGTGTGCGCAGCAACTTCGATGCATTGACTGTGGGGGGAAGTGGCTACATGAACGGGGTTCCGATGTGAACGGACTTTAGATCGTCCTGTCTTGTCCTGCGTGACAGATCTCCGGGTGCACTCGTAATAAAGGTGTATGATTTGGGAAGACTTAACGGCGTGGACATTCTCTGATTTGCAACTGTTGACTTAAAAATCTGCTTCCCCCGGGTCTGAATCAGAGAATGTCCACACGGTTCAAGTCTTTCCAAACTAAACACCTTTATTACAGATATCTACCTGGAGATCGTTCCCCACAGTACAGTAGAAAAGATCTGAATTACGGATGATGGGATCACTCCTGAAATGTCAGAGAAGTAAATAAATTGTTTCAGTTGCATGAAAGTATCACTACTTATTAACAACAAATTTTAACTAATTGTCCATTCAGATTAATAATAACCATAGGAAGTATCTGAGTCTAATTGAAACCCTTCTTGGGTCAAAGGTGTACTTCCATACACGTAAATATTAATTTGTCAGTTGGTTTCAAATCACAAGATCAGAAGAAAGCTAGTCTGTCAGCTGTCGGGGTAAAATTTTCCAAAATGCAAATAAAAAACAAAATACTCAAAATGGGACAAAAGACAAATTAGCAAAGGTACAACAAAAATAAACATCCCATGTAATCAATCTTTGTCAGTGACTTGCTAAAATCCAATTCAAATATCCAACTGCTGTAAAAGTTAAAATACAACTCCCCTCTCCTCTCGGGTTACATCCTGTCCAGTCAAATGGCTCCTGGCTGTTGTAGTCATCAATGCAGGAGTCTTGTAGTTCTTCTGTGTGCCTTCCTCCATTCCTCTAATCTCTCCTTGTTCGTGGTGTTGGAAATTATCAGAGTCCAATTGTCCTATTCTTACCCCAAGACAGTCTTTCAGTGGTCCGGGCGTGGTTTGGACCTTGAATGATCTGGGCCCCCTTTTGCGGTAGCCCTTCGTTCAGTCTATCAGGGTTGCAGGGTTCAGGACTCCTTTATGAGAAATTAGGATGGAAACTCGCACAACACAATGTTAAAACCTTGACTGGAGGGTTTGGCATTATCCTACTAAATGTAAAGCTTTGTATTACAAAATGTTTTTGAACCCCCATCTTATATCTATCCATTCTTCATGGCTTAAACTGGGAATTTACCATTTAGATATTGTCACTAGTATCTGTCCTAAGGATTTCCAAACAAACAAATTAACTCCCCCCAACCTAATCTACAGAACTCTCACCCCAGCACACCGGCCTTGGTGTGAGGGTGTGGCTCCCTACACTCTCCTACAGCTCTAAAATCAGTCAACATTCCTCAAACCCAATCACCAAAACAGAACCATTCACTTGTGATAATTCAACCTATACCAAACTCCCCTCCCCCAGCTTCTTGTCTTCCAAACAACTCAGGTCTTATTTAGCTGGGCCAAAACAAAATTGTAAGATTTACTACTCTAAAATTAGCATTTTAGACTTCTCATCATGTTAACAATCCCCAAAAACAAGTTTAACCAACTACAGTGAGTATGGGACATAAAAATATCAGTGTCATAACTTTTTGTGAACATTTGATTAACTTTGTGTTCACCTCTTATAATCCTCTGTGATAAAACATCTTGAACTACCCCTCCCCCTTTTTATCTCGACACTGTGCCCAACACATGCCCAACACATGGAGAGATAATACCAAAAAAACAACAACACAGTAAGCCGGCCCAAATCGAACTCCCGAATAACGCAGACTGGCCGCGTACCAAATTAAGGGCCAAAACAGAAAACTGAACATCACAGGCTGATATCGTGACCGCCCAAAACACAAAAGCAAAATTAAATTAAACGTTTCCAGCCAACAAAAGTAAACCAAAAGTGAAGCAGGCCACGTATCTATGGAGAAACGTGAATCAACAGAATAATTCAAAGTCAGTCCCCCAACAAAGAGTTGTCATTAACACTGTTAGGGTTGCAAATGTTCAAATCTGGTATTTGAGACAGAAAAGGTCTAACTAGGAAATCTTGGCAACGATCACGTTTTATAAATAACTTCTTGAATTTAATTGTGATTTTGGTAGTAAATTTAATTTTCGTATATACGGGTTCACTGTCATTTCCACGCAGGGATAGAGCAGAGAACTAATTGGGGGCTTCCTGTTGTTCTTCTTTCATAGTCTTAGACAGAGATAGTTCCGACCACCGGGTTGGCCTGTCCAAGACGAGGGCGTGTGTGGTTTAGACTTACACATCCTATCGCTGGCGCTCAGTCTGGTCCCAGCCTCTAGGCGCTTGTCCGTCCTTGCGTTGGTCCTGGGCAGATATACTATCTTAACAATCGCCAAAACAGGCCCCAAATCCTTGTCCTTGATTTTTGTGGTGTGGTTATGGTTTCTCTGTATTTTTCCACTGCAGTTTTATATAGTGACACCCAAGCTTACTGCTCAAACTAGTCAGTAAAAGATTTGCACAAAAATGTTAAAATGTTAAATCAACCCATCCCTCACAATCCCCCTTTTCACGCCAACTAGGCGTGACTATACAGGCCTAAATAAAAACAGAAGAAATTAAGAAATGCAAATGCAATAAGAAATTTGATAGTCCCCCTTTTGACACCCAATAGGGTGTCACAATCCATCTGACCGTTCTGAACACACATTTATTCTGAATTGGCTACCAGCCACCCAGGAACTTATAACCCGCTTA
>JACXGK010009009.1:5934-21015 GCA_016801125.1 Novumbra hubbsi
GGGGGGGGGGGGGGGGGGGGGGGTGATGATATCGGTGAGTGTTATGTTCCTTCAGTTGTGGAGGGAAAAAGGGATGGATGGAGGGGTGAAGCGAGGGAGGGATGGAGAGATGGTCTGGTCATAGTCCAGCAGTCCTCCATCACTGCGGGCCCCAGATCCACCATCGATCCCCAGCACACCCTGCCAGCAGACACCACCTGTGATTGATCCCCAAATCAGTCCTTCACAGCCCGGCACCGTAAAAACCATAACAACCCATCATAAAAGCTGATTTATCCAGCCCCAGCCCAAGCCGCCAGTTCCAATACTAACCCAAAAGTGTATGACACCAGAATGATTGGTATGGAATTGAATAAACCTTGAGTATTGACGCACCATGTCTGATGACTCCATCAAGTCGGACGGCTCCAATGTGCTGGGTTGTGATTACATTGTCTTGGGGTGCAGGATAGACCTGCATGAATACACATCATACATACAACTTTGGATGGTTTGGGGGGAAAACAAGTGAAAAGTACATTTGTGATATTATCATCTGTGCCCCAGGATGTTTTCTTGGTGTTCTAGCAAAATCGGATGTTTCCGAAAATGCCCTACTCTTTGTGTGTGCTCACACGTATGTGTGTGTGTGAGTGTGTGTCTGAGTGTGAATTCTAACAGGAAGCTATGTCTTAGCCATATAATGACAGTGTTAGTTTGAATGGCAGCAGCGCAGCAAATCTTCACCACGTTCCCTAACCCAGCATTGAGCTTGGTTAAATATAACCCTGGCCTAATTTATGGACCTCTTTGATGCCACTGGAAGCCATTGAAGCCTTAAATAGGAATTGCTCTGTGTCCTATGCTAGAGGGTTAAGGGGTTTGTTGGCTTTTTCAGACTTTTTTGAAGTCGTTACGTTGGGTTGGTGTTGTGTGCAGATGCAATTTCCTCTTCACTTTAATGAGGGTGTATTTAAAAGACATGCTCACTCTAAAAAATGACTGTCCACTGACTCTTGTTTTAGTTATTATTTGGAGGTGGAATGCGTTGGTTTATTAGATACTATTTTATTTTCGACGACTGTGAAAAATGTTTACAATTAAAGACATGAGTCATTTTCCAATTCTTGGAAAGAGGTGTTGGAATGAACCTTCCTGTGATTCTATGATGAGGTGTATGGTGTCCTGTTTGACTCTGAACACCGCTTTGTCTCCGTTCTGTTAAAACTCATGAAAAGTTTCACTTCCACTCCAAAAGTCTGATACTGAAGTTACAGTTTTTTTTTTCAGATTGGTCAAAATTGACAGGTTTTTGCAGGACCATTTTACTTCTGGGTAATTATAATTAATATTTATGGGGTGCTGTGATATTTGTTACTTTAGATTTAATTTACTTAATCCAGACCATATGGCTTGGATAGAGTGACATGAGGGGCAGTTTTTAGGATAGGGTGAATGGTGTGGGATCTTTGTCGAGTGTGACATGCTTCATCAGACAAATTATGTAATGGTATTTCACATACCGGAAACATTCAATATTAGACTTTTAATTTGTCACGGTGTATGAAAAGCCAGCGGACCCTGTCTCAAGTGATCTCCACTTCAAACCAGGCCGGACAGCTCAATAAATGTAATGAATGTGCGACTCCCGCGCCTCTGATCTAAAGTAGTGTGTTCCATTCCATCTTTCCTTACATAAAGGGGGTCTTTTAAAGATGATATCTACCAGCGTTTAAGAAGCAATTTGTTCACCCTGCAGCAATGCTCTAATTATCTGGCTTTTTCCGGCCGGGTGGGGTTGGCTGGCTGGCTGGCCATGATTGTTTTACTTTGGAGTAGGTTCCGTGTGTATATACGCGCTCACCTACGCTGAATTTATGTTTTCAAAACTTTACCTTTGACTCCGGTGCGACTTTATCGCACCCCGTAGCCCACATACAGTGTGGCCTGTGTGCTGAGGCGCGGCAAAGGTCGTGTCTGTTTGATGCAGTCTGTAGGACCTCTCTCAGCCTCGTAGCCCCCCCCCCCCCCCCTTTCTTGCGCGCAGCGGCGCATTCCTCCGACCGCTCAGAGCTGGGGCGCACGCTGGGTAGCTACAGAATTCGGCTGCCTGTATGTTTTTCAGGTACTCGCTACACTTTCTGGATATCTACATTTGCATCCCTCTCCCACCCTGTCTACAGTTTGAATAGTAGCCTACATTGTACCTCGGGCTATTGGTCATGTTTGGCCAATACTTTATTTTAAAGCGCGAGTCACGTCTAGTAATTCCTGCTGTCAATGCAATTAACTTCAGTTTAGCAACAGGAGACAATATATTTCCATCACACAGTTTCTTTAAGAATCTGATCGCAATGGAATAGTAATAAAAATGGAATCAAACCGTAGGCAATTTCACTTTATACGGTCACTTTATTTACAAACTAACACAAAGACCAAGACCATGCATCACAAAACATACATGACAACAGTATCGTTTTATTACAATGACGCTCTTAGGTCTAGCGCACTGATGTTGCCAATGCATATGCCTAGTGTGGTGGTAGGCCTAGATTTATCAATAAATAGGGATCAAAAGCATGTTCCTAATTCCCAGTTTATTGCATTTACATTGATATCTTGTCCTTTTTTCTGTCATTTGTTTCTGTATGTTTCTCTCCACCGTGAGTCTTTAGTCTGCTGCCCTGAAATCGACTGTTTTCGGGATAGAAGCAGTGCCCGCTGCAGAGCTGAGCTGTCACTGGTGTAGTTGGGGAGGGGGGCGCTAAAATAGACCAGACAGTGCCAAAATGATGGGGTACTAATTCTGAAAACACGCATGGTCTAGTCCTCAAAGGCCAGAATTTGTAGGAAATCATCCCTCTCCTGGAATGCCTGGCTGACCCCGACAAATGAAAATAATCCAAAGTAATTAGAAGTGAGCTGGTCTGGTCCTGAGAGCCCCGGGCGGCAGGGTAAACATAGCGGGCGCGCAGCATCGCTTGGAGGGGCCGGCTGAGCCAGGGGGCCGCTGACCTTGTCCACATAAAGCTGTGATTTATGAAGTGCAGGGCACAGCAACGGGGCTTCTGTCTTCTCTCGGAGAACTAAATTACTAAGGTGGAGATTAACACGCGCTCGCAACGGGCCTACTTCCAGACCAAGGAAATTTTGTATTTACATTTTTCCACTTTCATTTCCTCTGCTCTCTTTTAATGGTAATTGGTCCGCAAGGAGACTCCCCTAAAACAGGGGAGTTTTTTTAGGGTTAAGGGGTAGGACTGTTTGGTGAGAGAGATAGTATATAACAGTGTTTCTTCTCTGACTTAAACTCTCAAATAAATAAAATCCAGATATGGTTTATTTTAGGTATAAGCGGTGGGTGTTTTACTAATCTGAATATCTTCACTTATAGTGTATTGTATACAATTAGGATACAATATAGACATTGATAGTGGTTTTTATGATGTAAAATATTCACCCGAATTGTATCTTTTGAACATGAAGTCGTTATCAACTAAGTCACTTCATCATTATTTGTCTTCCGATAATATCTCAATGCTCCATCCCAAAATCCTGGTGTTGTAAAAACATGTATTTAAAAAAATGATTGTATTTATTTAATACGTTTTTACCACTTGATTGAATCGCCCCACAGTTAAAATATATTGTCATAGGGCCCGTCTGTACAGACTTGATGGAGGCTTAATGCAGCTTTTCGCCAGTGTCAATGGGAGGTCTCTCATTTTGAATGCCTAAACTATTTCATGTGGATTTGGCTGCGATATTTTCTTTTTCTTCTATTTTCCCCCTCTCCTGGAGGATGTGTTGGAATGCACCTTATACAGCGTTTCCATTAGAGATACTGCAGCCCTGCTTCTAGTCCGCCGGCATTAGGGATAACTCCCTGGCGGAAACAGTTAGCGCCTACCGGGTCCGGGAATCCCCACCACGGGGCTCGTTCCTGGTGCAGTAATGTTCTGACTCATCTAGATGGACATCCGAATCATCGAAACAACATACAATAAAATGTACTGAAACATTATTTTCATTTAATGAACATTTTGTGTGTTTGTTTACAAAAACCCAAGTTAGTAAGTGGAACTGTTGTGTGAATTTAGTAATTATGTTCGTTGTCCAGGACTTAAACTGAGAACATTTTCCCAAGTAATTTATTGGCTTAAACAAACAACAAATTAAAACAAATAAGCATAAAATCTCATGAGGAATTTCACAGCACTTTTAAGTCAGCGTACTGAAACATTATCCTGATGTTGCAGACGTACCACCCAAATCAGAATGAAACATGTATGGCGTAAAATAGGACAAATCAAAATTGCCTCAAGCAGGCATTGGTTTGTAATCTGTTGATAAACAGCCATTACACACTTTTAGTGTGCTGTAGGCTAATCACATTGACATGGGCTTGGGATTTCTTATGATAAAGAAAAGCTATTTAATCCATACGTATGCCCAGTTTAACATGAAAGGAGGATGTCTATATTGTGAGTTTCTAAAATAAACATAAATTAAGCGGTTTAAACCATTCTGCATTTTGGGCAATAACACATGAAGTATTTTAAAATGCATTTCAATTCCGTCTCTCATTGTGGATCAGAGTTTTGGGCTATTGTAGGTCATTCAGGTGATTATATTATATTCCTGGCCAATATAGCTGAATCTTTCATGTCCCGTCTAGCAATTTGAAGCAGGCGATGTTGTGTGCTGCAATTCCGCGGACGAGAAAGCAATGACCCTCATCTCAATAACGCAGCCTCTCCCTGCATGAGTGATACGCTTTTCTCTGGAGATATAAGCACACACGCTGGAATATTCGTTTTGTATGGAAGGCTCAGAACTCTAATTTAGGCTATCCACGAATATAAAGCCTGTTAAATGTTCCACTAAAGTAAACACCTATCAAAATGGTTCTATTTGGTATTAAAGAACGGATTGAATGGCAACAAATATCATGCAAAAGTTTGTTCAGTTAAGAACGCCATCTCCTGACTGGTGAGAGAAGTACATGTTGGGATACCGTAGACTGCCTCTGCGCCTATATACATGTACCCCTATTTACCCCGGTCATTGGGTCCTGTAGTGATACCACAAAACCCTTGTTTATTCACGAACGTTTCCTTCTTTTCAAAAAGACCTAGGGTCTCTATCAGAATCCACGATCAGACCCGGAGAGGCCCGGGCAATCACTTTCCCAGATTACTTGTATTTAATACACAATGCATCATAAAACAAATCCCTCATCCTGACAGGAAGAAAATAGAACAGCTCATAGCTTTAGCTTTCCCAATTTATGGCTAAATTAAAAAGGCTTCCAACAATGGACAAGTCGAGGAAAGGCAGGAAATCAATGAGCGGCGGACCGGGGGCTCTTTTGGGTTCTCAAGCAGTGTGGACTATGGGAATCTCTGGCGAGGTCCACCTTATTTACACATGATTTTTCCTGTCCTTCCTGCACATTTGCTCTGCGATTTCATTAAACAATGGACATTATCTGGTATGGAAGGTCAATGTCACAGATAGCAGCCACGCTAAGACATATTCATCATAATCTTTTCCCATCCCCCCACCCTTTCCGAGAGCGTTGCAAAATTATGTTCATTCTTGCCGTGAAAAACGAAGTTTAGTCTACTTTTCCTTTTTTAAAATGTTCTTTCTTAAATTTATTTATTTATTTAAAAAAAAATACTTAAGAGTAAGACATACCTTTCAGGGCAGAGTGAATAAACCCAATAAAATTATTACACTATTCCCAAACCTAGAAACATGCTAAACAAAGTTGTTACAAATGTCACGAAAGGTTTTAGCCTTCAATGAATCAGAGAATAAATGTAACAAAATAATACAGAATAAGCTGTAAATTGTTTTGGCATGTTTATGTGTGTTAAATGTGTGTGACAAACTCATGCAGAAGGATGGCATGCTGGCGACCTGCATTCCATGCCACAAAACACGAGACATGTTGGTGTTGATGTGCGTGCCTCGTCTGTCTTGTAAAGCAGGTGCTTGAATAGCAAAGGACAATCCAATAAAAGTTATTGTTTTCACATAGAGTATTGATTTGTCCTAATTTCATTAAAATGGTAGGCTACTCTTTACATTCCATGAAATATGATATGAAACACTTGTTAATTGTAAATGTTTAATATTCTTAGCAGTCACTAATTCCTGAGGTATATCATACGCGCATTTCTGTACCTCAACAAGGGCTAGGAGCGAGACGCGCTTTGCTCCTGAAAAAAACGGGTAAAATGCGGATGATTACATGATTATTTGGTGGTTTCATCAAAGCCAAAGCAAATTGGGCTGGTGTGTGCTTGTAGTCAATCCCATAGAAGCACATCGCGACCTCTCCCTGACCTCGCCTCTCCACCGGGCCCCTGTCACTTTAGAATTTACTGCGGGTAGCACCGCTCAACTTCCGAATGCGGACAGGCAGGATAGCCCGTTTTGCATTGCTCTCTATGGATGGGCGAGCAAGATCCTCTTTAAGAGACAGTCCGTGAAACAGAAACACACACATCACACAGTACGGGACGCGCAAGTAGGTGGGCGATCCTTCCATCTCACTATCACGCGCCGGGAGGAAGAGAGAAAGGGAAAAGTTGAATCGTCGCGCGCTCCGCTGCCCGGACACCTGGGAACAGTGGAGGTTCAGAGAGAGAGGAGAGGACGGGACGGGCTCGCGCTGACAGGCTCAACTTGAACCAAGTTAATTGTATCCAGGGATTATGCCGGTGTCTACATGACAATAAGTGAGAGAGAGGAGCAAACGTCTTGTGGGTAGGAGAAAGGGAAAAATTACTGTAAAATCCCTTGGCGTTTTCAGGAAACAGGACACTACACATGGAGCAAAAATAAATAGCCGAAACATCTTCCAATATTTTCAGTTATTTTTAATACAAGATTTTGGAGTTTTTAATCAAAGATTTTTTTCTTTATCTTTGCATACCTAATTTTGACAGATATTTTCTTGAAGCATTTTTAAAGTTCGTAAAGGAGTTACCACGGTAAGGAACGAATTACTTTTATTTATATTTTATTACGAACATTCTGGCACGTTCTTTTCCATCAATATGCTGTATTGTTATTTATTTATAACCTATATGAGCTCTAAAGAACAACGAAATGACTACTTATTAAAATACGTTTTTACAGGGTGAGTCAATACGTTTATGATCTTATCCCACGTTAATATTTATTTAAAGGTTAGGCAACACACACATTGTTTTGTAACCTCAACCGTTATTCAGTAAGGCCTATGGATCACGACAATGACTGCTCCGTCTTCAAATAGGCTGCCTCCTATCACTTACCATTTCCTGCCATTGATTTGTTTCCGAAAAAAGTTTACACTATTGTGTCAGTAATATGCTAAATATATCCTGTACTCAAATATTTCTAACCGGTTTTATATTATCCGCAAAGTTTGTTTTTATGAATAAATAACAATAACTGTGTTAATAGGAAATAACAATTATACATTTTCTTGCAGATTCATAATACAAACTTTCTATAGCAGGTGAATAAGATTGTCCATATACTTGACATGTGTGCTGCTAATTCTATTTTTTAATTGGGCCAGACCAAAAATAAACATTATTTAGCAATTCTTTATTGTTATTGTTGGCTCTAAGTGAGGGAAGCCTGAGTTGTTTAGATGCTGGAGAACTTCTGGCCTGAGAAATAGAAAGTTGCATACGTTTTTTTCTCTCTGGTAAAACATTCGGAATAATTGCTTAGGCATAAATCTTTCATGCCTAAGTAGGCACACGTTTATAGATGTACTTGGTCAAATTGTATGATAATTTTGTGAATATGATAGAGTATTTATATAATTGATAGTAAAGTAGAAGTGTTTGTGTGAAAGGCGTGCAAAGAATGTGCGTTAATTCTGATGAAAAGGCAATTATATATTTCCACCATACATGCTGGATAATAACGCATTTTTCTAATTCTAATTTACTTGTTGCAGCCCGCTGGGGTTATCGTGCTGTGGCCCTTTCACTCCTTAAGATTAGGCGCTATTGTCCAATATCTCCTGATCGTCAACCCCCTGAGAGACTTTTCAATCAGTGTCAGCGCTAAAATATTATCTTTAGTAACTTCTTTTGATTTGAGCTTTGGTGCAATATAGCATGTTCTGCAAATGATGATACGAAGATTAACATGTTGGCCAAAAGATAATTTAATGAATACTACCGTTTTTCGGAGGTTGAAAAAATTGCATTACTTTTCTGATTTTATGTATTGAGCACAACTATTTTCTTTAATTCACTTGATATTAACCATTGTTATAACTCTAACATATTTATTGACCTTCTTACATAGTTTGTATTAGATAACTGATAAAGTTGAGCACTAAATACATTTTGGTTAAATTTCATTCAAGCATTTGAAAGAGAATGTTTCCAGATATGATCAATCAAAAATAGATTTGTTGTAATATATGTTTTTATCGGTCTTGTAGAGTGTGATTTAATGTTTATTATTTTCTTAATAAGGAGATCATATTTCTGGTGTTTTTGTGTGTTTCTCTGTGTGTGTGTGTGTGTGTGTGTGTGCGTGCTTTCCTTTTTATATTACTGTAGCCTCACACCAGTGTGGCCTGCTTTCTCTGTGGGAGGTATGTGGTTAGTCCTGTGGACACAGTAACCTGTGCAGAATCTGATAGAGATCAAAGTGTTCCAACCTTCCTATCCCCCCCCCCCCCTCTCTGCATCTCTCCCCAGATCTTGAACGGGTCGGGCCATGCTAAGTTCTGCGTGGCTGCCAGTAAGCCTGATATCGGGAGCTGGCTAAAGCACATCCAGTTCGCCCCCACGGTCCACCAGCACAACGTGACGCGGTGCCAGATAGATGATCAGGTATGTGGAGGACGAGAGGAGGCGAGAGGAGCGCGGCTCCAGGCTGTAGCCTGGCTGCCTGCCACAGGCCCCACCGAACCCCCATGTCACGCCTGACCGGCTGCCTGTGGCTGTGTTACAAGGTGTTATGGATTCAGTTCCCCGGTGTGGCCCATCCTGCCATCACTCTCTGCCCTGCTTTCCAAAACCACGACTGTGTAATTGTGTCTTGGCCTGGAGAGGACCACAGGGACAGATCACACACATCACACACGCAGCTGTCATTCAGATAGTCACACACGCAGCTGTCATTCAGATAGTCACACACACTTCACACTCTAAACTCCCAGATAGGTAGGAAACGCCCAGCGGCTCTCTTCACCTGGGAGACATGGGACGGCAGGGCCCACCCGGGCACATGGGGGCTTTATCACTTCTCCCATTCACTGGTTAGATGAGATGCGATGGACTCCTGAGTACACGCATGCACGCAACAACGTTGAGTGTACACATGCACACAGACTCACAATAGAGGAGGGGGAAACCATGCAGGATGTGGCCAGTGGAGAACCGGTATGGAATTGGACACGCACGACCTCTTTCGTTATTTGTCTGCATGCGCCGCAGATATCATTTAAGGAAGGCGTGTGACGTATTGATACCCCGGATGTAGTTAGTATACCATGAACAGCCCGTTGTGGTTGTGATAATAGTGATCATATCTATTATTTCAACATCGTTTTTCGTACACACAAAATGTTCATCTACTCACAGGAGTTGCAAAATATCGGTGTTGACAGGAAGAGACCTACCCAAAGTGTGTATCCCAAATGTCACCGTATTCACTATTTTGGAACCCGTTTGACCCCTAATGTAGTGAGCTACTTTTTTTTTAAGAGCCCTGGTTAAAAACAGTGTGCTATAACGTTTTGAGACATTCGAGACAGAAATGATGTGAGGCAGTGTTTTGTCTTTTGGACGTGTTACTGTCATCAGTGCGGTTCTGCTCGGGTGGCTGTCTAAGCCGGTCCCAGGTCATGGCTGTAATGGGCTGGTTGTTAGGTACCAAACACGGTCACAACACAGCACAATGAGGTCTTCACGCCTCCCAGACACACCTCCTGTTTTTATTACACACAGTAACTGCTCACAAAGCCTGTCTAGGACCTGGAAGTTATGTCTGCATCCATGAGAGTATGAATATAAGGTGTATGTATTGTGTGTGTGTGTAAGGGTGTATGCATGTGTATTGATGTGTGTGTGTGTGTGTGTGTTTGAATGCATGTGTAACTGAGTATATTCATGTTTGTGCATCTTTAAGTATGTTCTGTGTAGGGCATGTTTATAGTCTATGTGATTCCTTGCGGTTCTGATAGCTCCATATGCTCCCTATCCTAAAGCTGGAGTGAGAAACGTCGTCTCCTACCTACTTCCAAAAGGTTTTACAGCTGCTGAGAAGTACTGCCTGTGAGGCCTCCCTAAACCACATATTACACCCTCTTACACAATCAATCCCACATTGTGGACTAACCTGGCTTCTATACTCTTATTTCTGACCTAGTTCTGTTTATCATAAAACTTTATGTCCAATCACAAGAGGCTGAGGAAAGGAGATGAGAGTGAATGGAGGGATGGTGGGAAGGAGGAAGGTGAACTGGTAGGCTTTCCTAGTTGTGCGTGTCTGTCAGTGTCTGTCTTTATCTATGTGTACTATAAAACAGGGACAAAAATGGCCCCCAACGTTCATTAAAAAATGTCACAAATCGTGAATTTTTCTTTTTCTAAAAATTTTTGTTGTCGGAGTATAAAATTGCAATTGGTGTTTGGATTACAGTTCCGTCGTTACCGGTTAAGCATTAGGTGTAGGAGAAGTTTAAGCATAAATATTATGTAACTGAGGTTAAGTTAGTGTACGCTTTAAGAGCAATCAAGGTTGGTGTCCCCATCCAGATAACTAAATAAACGTGTAAGTGAGAGAAGCACAGTGAAGAGCTTTTAGGAGACAGTCTTGCTTGGTAATGCAGCAAATGATGTGTGCGGTCATCTGTTAGCTTTAAGAGATCAGGTCAAACATAGCTAAACGTATAAATATGAGTAGTAACAGCAGTTCATACTACAGTAGTTTCAAACAGTAGTTACTACTGCTGTTGTTTTTAAAAATAACAATTACAATAAGTATTTAAAAATATATAATGCATCCTGGGTCACTTCGGGTCTATCAATGTGAATGTATCTTATTTAAGCATGCCTCTGGCAGATCATTATGTACGAGGTAAGTTGTTATGGTTTCCCAATCAAGTCCTATTGCGGAAACGTATATAATTTTATACGTTTCAGTGTTCCAGCTTTCTCAATTAAAATGTTACATTAATACAATTATAATCACCACGTAATCCCCAAAACATATTACAACCTATCACTAAAATTGATATTTAGCGTAGGCTATTGCGCTAATTTGGACTACCTAACACATTGTTACACAATACTCGGATTCTATTTTTTTTTGCATATTGGCAAACAACTTGAAATTCTTTAACAATGTGTCGCTTTCTAGGATCGATATATATTATTGACTTAGACATTATTGTGAATAAGCTCATGAAATGTACTGATCTTTTAACGCAGTCATCTGTTTAACTATTCCATTGGCGACGTTCACTCTGAAGAAATCGGTGATCAAGGAGTGAGACGATTTGCCTCAAGATCCTGACGCTATGTTTAGCAGATATCCTCTGTGAATGAAGTAAGGCGGACGGGCAAAAAGACATAAAGGCTTATTAGCAAATAGTCTGGGTAACTCATACAAGTGCAGGGATTTAAAAAGCTCTAGGAAACGACTAAACTTAAAAAACGACTAAGACTCATAACGCGGTTTCTACAGAATACTGCAATGATCAAGTTTACATGGTTAAAATGATCTCGAATGAGTGATATGTAGAATATCTGCATTGTAATATTACTAAAATATCAACGTTTTCTCTGCAATAATTTCTGAATGATTGTGTCTCTCAATAGGTTTCAACCGGAAATATGTTGGGTGTATACAAATGGTAGAAATAACTATAATAACAGATATAACTAATATTTTATATAATTTATGTTCATACAGCTTTTTCAAACTGGTGGTCCAAAAGTCAAAGTAGGCTAAAACACTAGATGAGTGAGAGGTGAGGAGGGTTGTTTAGAATGCAAACCTTTGTTGCTTCAAATCACCTTGTTCACACATGGATACAAAACATTTCTCCTGCAATGGGCAAATATTTTGGATTATGTTTTTTACAAAACAGTACAAAGACAGGACGTTCTTTATGCTGTAAAACCATGTGTCTGATACTACTACGATGAACAGAAAGGCAATGCTCATGGATATGATTTCTTCAAAAATATATCAGCTTCTAAAAATATTTTGTTTTACCTTAATTCTTGCTCTAATATTCAATGATATTAAAGCCTCAATATTTGTCACATAGCACAATTTACACTTGTTGGATTTTAAGGCAAATATCTAAACCGATAAATGTGAAGTTTAATAGAGATATTGTGATTAGAATAACACGAGATATAAAACAATGTAATCACATAGTTAGCTGTTCTGTGAATGGTCTGGGGTTGCAGTTAAATAACGTGTTTTCAAGTGCAACCTTAGAAATGATGGCTTTTATGTTTTTTTGTCTTGTTGTTTTTTTTACTACGAATTTACCCTTTAGATGCTTTTGGGAAACTTGGCCCAAATTGTATTTTAGCCTTGAATTTGTGACTCACATTGTTTATAATCACGGGGCATTGAATAAGGATATCAGATAAGAATTGTATTAAATATCTCACATACAGTATCTCTGAGATTAGTTTATACCAAGGCTGAATGGGTAATGGATTATCAGTCTAATTCACATAATCCGATGAGTAAGTAAAGACTTTCATAAAACATTCTGGAGGGATATGAGGGCTAATCTCATTAGTCATATTGATTCTCTCATGCCACAAACGAGACATGAAGTGGATGGGTTGACTATGTTAATGTGTGTGGTTAAGAGTTTTTGTCTGTAGTCATGGAGATGACTAAAGAGCACAGGATGGTCTCAAAATGTCTCCAATGCTTATCTAGGATTGTTTTGTCTTTTTGATCGTAACGAGTACAATTATTTATACAGGAAAGACTTGATTCTATATCAGCATTTAGCTAATTTTACTGGAAACCTCAAGGTTCTGTCTTTACTGAAAACCGATGACAAAACCTCTTGCTCCGAGAACAGTTACTTAGTCATTTTGTAGTCTTCCCCCAAACCAATAAACTGTGATTTAGATAGATCACATGATCACATTTAAGCTTGTGGGTTCTGTGCAGTACCACTAATAAGCCATATCGTCAACATAATTTTTCTGTTTGACTTTTCAAGTGAATTGTTTAGTTGCTCCAGTAGTCACTGTACTGTTACTGACAAAGACATACTGTTTTGTTCTGGTTGTTCTTAAGCATAACAACATTTTAATCAGGGTCATTTTACTTTTCATTTAGTTTTTGGTCAGTTTCACAGAAAAGGCGTAAATGAAATGACATAATTGTGTATCTGCATTCTATGTCACTGCCTTACAGTTCAGATGTGTAATTGTGGGCAAGAGTTTGAATCCTGGTTGCAGCTTGCGGCCAGACCCCACAGGTCCCAGAAAGCGGTGAATATTGGTCCAGGGTGGACATACCTCAGAAAAGAACTGTAGTTTCACTCTTGTCAACCTGCGAGATCAATCATGGTTGCTGGCCTAGGTGTGTGCTCTTTTCCAGCGCATATTTAACAGCTAATACTTACTGTTCAATTGAGTAGTGTGATAAGGAGAACTGCTCAACGAGATGAGCATCAAAGGACATATTGCAATTTTTGGTGGAGTTATTGCATTGAGACGGGTCCGTCACTGCAAATGGGAAGTCATCTACAGTTGGGAGAAAAGAAAATGAGGGAAATAAATAAGTAATGACTTGGGGTTTTCAGTGGCACACTGGCTGGATGAGCTGCCTGAGAAGAGGGACGTTGCAGGAACGGAGAAATTATAATAGCTTTATATAGGTCTGTAGTTATGACCTTTAGAAAAAACAAAAGAGAGAGAAACACAGAGGAGGGAGAATGAGTATTGGGTGTGTGTGTGTTTGACTATCTTAAAGGCCTCATTGTGTTATGTTAGCTCACTCCCCTAAAGATACAGCCAGGTAATAAAGTGTCATAATGACTGTTGGTCCTATGACCCCTGACAGGCCCCAGAGGTCAAGGCTTGAGGCTGTCCCTCCCCAGTGGTTCCCCTTCAGTCCAAAGGCGTGACGGTCCGGCCCTCGAAGTGCGAACCCAAACACCCCTGTTCTTATCTGGGTCTGTTATTTCTAGCCACTGTCCATTTACAGCCTCAGACTAGATCTGTCACTTTGGGTCAGCACACCCTCATTGCGTAATGCATTCAGATCTTTAACAATGCGGAACGAAGCAACCTGTGTGTGCGTGGTGTGTGTGTTTGTGGGTGTGTGTGCGCATGCAAGCGTAGGTTTCGGGGTATGTACAGTATGTTTGTTTGTGTGTGTTCAAATGTTTGCCTTTGGCGTCCCACCGGGAGTGGGTGTTGCTGACGGGAATCTCCCCATGTTGGCACTCGCGCTGCCCGTCTGCCAGATTGTGCGCCATCTGCTTGTGTGTAGAGATAGAAGCCACAGAATCTCAAACTGGCCCACCGCAGCCCTCGCCACATTTCGAACCCCATGGTGCCCTGGTGCACAGTCGGGGCAATATCGTAGCCCGGTTTCAGATCAGTTTGCGCTGTTCTCGTCAAACTCCTTGTCAGTCATTCCGCACACGAGAGCGCTGCCAGATCTGGGAATGGGCCAAAGTCGTCCCCCCCCCCCCCCCCCCCAAGTGTCCCCCGTCCGGCTCCCGAGAGGAGACCCGTCGGGGGCGTAACTGTGGCAACAGCTCTTTTATTGTTCCCGCCTCCCCGTATTACCGCGGCCAGCGGGGTGAGGGAAGGTGCCGGGCGGAGGGTGACGGAGTGTACTGAGGCGGCGGGGGGCACCTGAGAGGGTTGGCCGTGTTCTCATGGCTGGCCTGGGACCCTCTCGGTTCCCTGCATTCTCCTCCTGAACAATGGGGTTGAGACTGGCTCCCCTCCGACCCGGTCGCCTGGCCTCTCCGCCGCGCCGGGCTGATGTCATGGCGAGCCCGGTATGTTATCTCCCGGGGCCAGTGTCCCCGTGACCCGCGCCCTTACCAGAACCCCCCCCCCA
>JACXGK010009010.1:0-20900 GCA_016801125.1 Novumbra hubbsi
GCTCAGGTTGAAATGTGGTCAACAACTTGCTACGTGTGGAGGCTGCAGCATGATGAGTCTGGTGCTCAGGTTGAAATGTGGTCAACAACTTGCTACGTGTGGAGGCTGCAGCATGATGAGTCTGGTGCTCATGTATAGTATAGTTTGTGCTAATCCAAAAGCTTGTTATGAAGCACGTTAATGAGGATAAAGTCCACGTCCATGGTATCGGTGTCGTCTGAAGAGGCAATCAAGCAAAAAGATACCCGCATATTCCTAAAGTTATTTGCTGTTTGATTTGCTTATTTGCTCATGATAATCATATATTATTATATATATTATCATGATTATCATGATACCTAACTTGCAAATCATAGGAACATTACTACAATTTGATGTCAAATTGTCAGGCTCTTTAACATTAATTGTACTTATTAAAATGCAACATAGACTGTATAGCTCCAACCCAGAAATCTAGGCCCACTTTAATTTGGTTTGACTTCTCCCATTAACATTTCCCCCCAGAGTCCAGATGGAAAGTACTTGGCCAGTGGAGCTATAGATGGAATCATTAACATCTTCGACATTGCCACTGGGAAACTACTCCATACGCTTGAAGGTATGCTGTCTTCTTATCTCTTTCTCTGTGTGCTTCAAGGTTTTGTCTCGCTGTAACAAAATGTGAGTGGCTGCTACGTGAGTCGATCTACTGAGCATAATGTCACTTGTCCTCGGGTTGATTAGATTTAGATTTCACAAAGCATTAGATCTCCAAGGCATGTAGGTACCATGGTGCAGCAAAAGGAACTGCACCTCCCAACCTGCAGGCTATGCTTAAACCCTTCCCGCGCACTTCCACTGCCACATCATGTCTTTAGGCCACTCAACCCTCTCGGGTGGGCAGCTCCCGCTCAGCCACGGCGAAACCCTTCTCTGTCTTGGCTCCTCGATTGTCGAACAAACTTCCCCTCGAAGCCCGGACAGCAAAGTCCCTACCAGTCTTCGCGGCTGAAAATTCACCTCTTTGATGAGCATCTTCGTTAGCTTGTGTATCCCCTCACCTCCTGAAAAACAAAAGGAGCTTAACTTTGATTTCTATGGCACTGACTTATGGCTTTGTTGCAGGAAAGTGTACTTATTATTATTGTAAGATGTTAATTTTCCAAGACACCTTAAGGGGAATGCACTTATTGTCACACTGAATAAGAGCATCTGCTAAATGACTAAAATGTATTGTTTTTCTCTTCCCTGTTTAACTATAGGTCATGCTATGCCTATTAGATCACTGACTTTCTCGCCAGACTCGCAGCTCTTGGTAACTGCCTCAGATGATGGCTACATCAAGATTTACGATGTGTAAGTTAGCTGGGGAGTTAAAAGATGAAGAGCAGTCACATGATCTCTCCATTCAAATGGCCAAGCTCCTTCAAAAACACCATAAAAAGGGATCTCACCTTGTCTAAAAGTGACCTGACGGTCTAAAACGGCTTAACAACAATCTTAATTTAAATGGGGTTCAGGTGTGCAGCAGGTTATTTGGGGGAGTGGTTGAACTGCTCATTTTCAATGGGCTGAAATGGGATGTCTCAGTTTTATGGTCTTTTGAACCAACGATTGGTTTCCAAGATGGGCATTTTACCAGGAAAGAGATTTCAAATAGATGTGACTGCTTTTATCCTATTAAAAGCCACCTGACCCCACTGGGATCTAGTTTCGACTCTCTCGTTTTTGGCCACGGCGGCACTGAATAATGGGGACTGTTTAGTCGTCTTTTATCTTTGTCAACAAAAAAAAAATATTTGAAGGCATTAATTCATAAATGCAATGAATTTGTCAATCTTTGTGTTTTGTTCTGAGATCCAAGTGAAATGTCAAAGCATGTTTAGCACCCCAACGCGCTGACCAACCAAAGATCACCCCGTGGTCACCCCAGTCGTCAGAACACTAGCCTTTTCCCTATTCACCTTTAGGTTTTGCTGTTGCTAAAAGGCTTTCCTTCTTTGGAAGACTAAACTCAAAAGTAATACTATAGCCAGATAAACAGCCCTATGTTGCGTGTTTGGTTGAGCATGTCTTTTCCAATACCAGGGTTGTGGGTTTGAATCCCACCGGGAGGCAAGTTTGAAAATATATTAAGTCCCTTTTGTAAGTTGGTGTGAATAAAAGCTTCTGCTATATGACTTAAATAGTAAAATGTAGAAAAAAGCAATTCATCCAGCAGCCACTGGTGGTGTCTGGTAGCAAGTTATTAACATGTGGAAATGTTTTCGTTTCACAGGCAGCATGCCAACTTGGCAGGCACTCTGAGTGGTCACGCATCCTGGGTCCTCAGCGTAGCCTTCTCCCCCGACGACACACACTTTGTGTCCAGGTACTGTGTGCACGTATTTGCGCTTTTTATGTAGACAATCGTTGTGCGTGAAAGGAATAGTTGCAACTAATTGGATTCGCCTTTCTCAAGGGGTTTTGTTTTATTGGGTCTTTTATAGACAGACCCCAGATTATATACTGCTCAAAACTATTTAGGGAAAACACAATCATGGCAGTAGCACACCAAGTCCATTTAACTTCAGGGAGATCAATCTGTCCTGTTATGTCTGAGGCACATCCTCACATGTCTTGGCCAGGTTAGAACTGTCTCAAGAGAATGGTGAGGAACAGTAGGAGCACTGCCAGAGCCCTAAAAAATGACTTCCAGGGATTAATGGCGTGTATGTTTATGACTAAACAGTCTCCATGAGGGCCCGCCATCCTCTGGTGGGATCTGTATTCTCAGCCCGGCACCATTTAGCTCGATTGGCATTCGCCAAAGGACTCATGGAATGGCAGGTCCGCCATTGGCACCCGGTTCTTTTCACAGATCAGATTCACACTTGAGTACATGTGACAGATGTGAAAGAGTCTGGAGATGTTGTGGTGAACGTCATGCTGCCTGTAACATCATCCAGCATGACCGGTTTGGTGATGGGTCAGTGATGGTCTGGGGAGGCATATCCTTGGAGGGTTACACAGATCTCCACGTGATAGCCAACTGTACCCTGACTGCTGTACCGGGATGATGATTGATCCAACTTCATCATATCAGGAGCAAGCCCAGACGTTGTTGGCACGTGGGGGCCTTACACATTTCTGAGTCACATTATAAGTTGGCGTGATGAACACCCTGTGATTTTAATTGTTTACTTTTTTGGTGTGAACTTGAATCCAGTCAATTGGATGGTGATCTTAGTTTCTACTGACCGTTGTTAAGTGGTTTTGTTCTCAACGAATTACACAATGTACAGTAAAGATTTAGATTTTTTTTCCTTCATCAACACCCAATGTGTAATTTAAGTGTTTCCCAATTTTTTTTGAGCAGTGTATTTGTTGTCATTTGTTAATAACCGATGGCAAGTTGTAACTCAAAAAGAACGATTAGTACTTTTCTTTCACCAATCCAGTCATAAGAAATTTGTTAGCTTCAAGTGCAGATGTGGTCAAATTTGTTGGCACTCTTACAAGTCATTGAAAAAATGCTTTATTCCTCTTGAAAAGTGATGGAAATTTAAAACTACTGTATCATGTATACTTGCATGTCTTTGGTATGTCATAGAATAAAGCAAGGGAGATATTCTAAAACGGCCTGTAAACATTTGTTGGTACCCCTTAGTTGCAAATAATTGGATTATAGTGATATTTTAAACACATTTGTTTCTTTAATTAGTTGCACACATTTGTCTCCAATCTTGTAATCAGTCATTCAGCATATTTAAATAGGGAAAAGTAGCCACTGTTTGGTATCATTGTGTGCACCATACTAAACATGGACCAGATTCTGCAAAGGAGAGAGTTGTCTGAGGAGATCAGAAAGAAAATGATAGACAAGCATGGTTAAGGGAAAGGCTTCAAGACCATCTCCAAGCAGCCGGTTGTTCCTGTGACAACTGTTGCAAATATTATTAAGAAGTTCAAGGTTCTTGGAACTGTAGCTAAAACTACTTGAGCAAAAATGGGCTCCATGGAAGAAGACCCAGTAGGACTCCACTTTTGAAAGAAAAACATAAAAAGCAAGACTGTAATTTGCTAAAATGCATATTGACAAGCCACAATCCTTCTGGGAGGATGTTCTTTGGACAGATTAGTCAAAACGGGAGCTTTTTGGCAAGTCACATCAGCTCTATGTTCGCAGACAACAAAATAAAGCTTTTAAAGAAAAGAACGAAAACCTGCAGTGAAATACAGAGGAAGCTGTTATGTTTTGTGGCTGCTTTGCTGCATCTGGCACAGGGTGCCTTGAATCTGTGCAGGGTACAATGAAATATTAAGACTATTAAGGCATTCTGGAGCAAAACTTACAGCTCAGTGTCAGAAAGCTGTTTCAGTCGCAGGTCATGGGTCCTCCAACAGTATAATGACCCAAAACACACAGCTAAATGCACCCAAGAATGGATAAAAACTAAACATTGGACTATTCTGACCACTATTCTGGCCATCTATGAGTTCTGATCTACATCATTTCAGACATCTATGGAAAGAGCTGCAGTCTAGAAAGGCATCCATCAAACTTCAAACGGCTGGAGCAGTTTGCTCAGGAAGAGTGGGCCAAACTACCTGTTAACTGGTGCATAAGTCTCATTAAGAGCTACAGAAAATGTTTGATTGCAGTGCTTGCCTCTAAAGGTTGTGCAACAAAATATTAGGTTTGGGATCCCATCAGTTTTTTACATGCCACTGTCATGTGTTTTATTATTTACAATGTTATGTTGAATAGAAAATCGAAAGCAGTCAGATTTCTATTACAGATAGAATAATCAAGGGTGGATGCCAATAACTTCGGTCAGTTTCAAGTTATTTCAGAGAGAATTGCGTGTTCTTCTGGTTTTGTGGAGGGGTACCAACAAATTTGACCCTGTCTGTATATGACTAATCTACCTTATTTTCCCAATGCTCCATGTTGGGAGTTTATCTCCACATACACAAACTAAAGTCTACAGACTACAAATTATAAATGACAGGTTTGACTCCAAGAAGCAGTGTTACATATTTATTTTCTGTGACATTATTTTGCCTTTGCTCTTGTCAGCTCTTCAGACAAAAGTGTAAAGGTTTGGGATGCCAGCTCCAGGGCATGTGTCAACACTTTTTTCGACCATCAGGACCAGGTGAGGATGTTTAGTCAACTTTCATTAGCTAATGGAATTCTTTTTTTTTATACTGATGTCTTGTAGTCTGGGACTTTTGCAATTAAAATAATTAATTTAAACTAATTTTGTGCTGAATGTATAATATGTTCTTTTGATGCTTAATCTACAAGAATAACTGCTTTTTAAATAACACAACAATTTGACAACAACGTAAAAAAAAAATAACGTAGGACTATATTGGAGTGGGGTGCATATCAGTTTGTGTTCCTCATTAAAGTCTGACCAGTTACAGAATGTTTTCCATATAAAATCCTTGAGTCTACAGCTGTGGCCAAACGTTTTGAGAATGACACGTATTCTTTTACACAAAGTATTGGTTTACACAAAGTTTGCTGCTGCAGTGTTTTTAGAAATTTTTGTCAGATGTTACTATGTTATACTGCCGTATAATTACAAGCATTTCATAAGTGTCAAAGGCTATTATTGACGATTACATTAAGAGTCAATATTTGCAGTATTGACCCTTTAAGACCTCTGCAATTCGCCCTGGCATGCTGTCAATTAACTTCTGGGTCACATCCTGATGGATGGAAGCCCGTTCATGCATTGTCAATGCTTGGAGTTGGTCATAATTTGGTTTTATGTTTGTTCACCTGCCTCTTGAGGATTGACCACAAGATCTCTATGGGATTAAGGTGGGGAGTTTTCTGGCCATGGATCCAAAATGTTGATGTTTTGTTACCCGAGCCACTTGGTTATCACTTTTGCCTTATGGCAAGATTCTTCATCGTGCTAGAAAAGGCAATATTTGTCACCAAACTGTTCTTGGATGGTTGGGAGGATGTTCTGGTACCAGTCTTTATTCATGGCTGTGTTCTTGGGCAAAATTGTGAGTGAGCCCACTCTCTTGGCTGAGAAGCAACCTCACACATGAATGGTCTCAGGATGCTTTACTGTTGGCATGACACAGGACTGATGGTAGCACTCACCTTTTCTTCTGGACAAATGTTTTTCTGGATGCCCCAAACAATCGGAAAGGGGATTCATCAGATAAATTGACTGTACCCCAGTCCTCAGCTGTCCAATCCCTGTACCTTTTGCAGAATATCAGTCTTTCCTTTAAGTTTTTCTTGGAGAGAAGATGCTTCTTTGCTGCCCTTCTTGACACCAGGCCATCCTCCAAAAGTCTTCGCCTGACTGTGCGTGCAGATACACTCACACCTGCCTACTTCCATTTTTGAGCAAGCTCTGCACTGGTGGTGTCCCAATCCCGCTGCTAAATAAACCATATGAGATGGTCCTGGCACTTGCTGGACTTTTTTGGGGGGCGCCCTAAAGCCTTCTCCACAAGAATTGAACCTCTCTCCTTGAAGTTCTTGATGATTCGATAAATGGTAGATTTAGGTGCAATCTTACTAGCAGCAATATATTCTTGCCTGTGAAGCCCTTTTTGTGCAAAGCAACCTGTTTCCTTGCAGGTTAACAGAGGAAGAACAATGGTTTCAAGCCCCACCCTTCTTTTAATGCTTGCAGTCTGTTATTTTAACTCAATCAGCATAACAGAGTGATATTCAGCCCTGTCCTTGTCAACACTCTCACCTGTGTTAATGAGTATCCCAACCTGATGTCAGCTGGTCCTTTTGTGACAGGGCTGAAATGCAGTGGAAATGTTTCCTTGGGATTAAGTTCATTTTCATTGCTTTGTTTGTAGTTTGTCACTGTTTTCAAACAAACATCCTCTTTGTGCAAATGCACCGATGGTAAGACCAAATTCATTGTGGTGTGCTGCCTAGTAAATAGAAGAAATTGGAAACTTTAGCACCAGTGTTTTTAAGGTACTTAGACGTAATATCTAGAATCATTATCACCAAGCAATCTCCAGCCCCTTTGTAAAAACAAACAAAACCTTTCACATCTGGTGTTAAACCAGGCAGGAATGGCCTTTCTTGACCACGTGTTGTTGACCTCAACCCGCCATATCGTTTTCATCTGTAGTTTGGTCTCAAGGGAAAGGAAATGAGGAAAGGGATTAATAACACTTAGGTTGTCAGTTGTGCGCTACGGCTCTCTTCCCTTTTTGGTGTGACAGTGTCTGGCCACTCAAAATAGAGTCCCCGGATATCCCCTCCAGTCTGCCTGTTGTGTCTCAACACTGGCAGACTGGATAATCCCAACTGGCATTAGATCTCCTCTGCAATGCCTGAAGGGAGGATTCATCTTTTCGGTAAGAAAGCTGCAAATCCAGCGACAGGGTTCTGGAAGGAGGAGAGATAAGAGGCGGTGGAGTGTCTGGTCTGTTTCCCCTGTTTATCCTCCTGAATGAAAGCTGCTGGAAAGACAGAATGACGTGGTCTAACGCGGGGGCTCAAACCCTGTTTCTTTTGTTGCCGTGTGTCTAGCTCCCTAATTGGGAAATTACTTTTGACTTGTTATATTGGATGGAGCTGTGCACTCTCGGCCAGAGTCACTCTGATTACTGCAGATGTCAAATGTAATTTCAGTGTGTGATGGGTTATTGACGCAGCATAGCCTTTAGCCTGTCCCTCTACCATTTCTGCTCGTTACAAAACTTCACAGTTCACAAAGAGTTCAGCTGATACCTGAACGGCAAAACCTTTATTCCGAATTAGAAGTAATAAAGTATTCGAAGTGGTGCTGTGCGTTTCAACGCTTGTAGCCGTTTAACAATGTAACTGTTGTTTCAAACATTATCTTTTGTGCCCTGCCCAGGTTTGGAGTGTGAAATACAACAGCAAAGGTTCCAAGATAGTGTCCGTTGGAGACGACCGTGCCATCCATATCTACGACTGTCCCCAGTGATGCTGTGGCCCTGCTGTGCACCAGGCTGAATAACTGCACGAGACCTCCACAACATGGCTCATCCAGCCTGATCACAAGACCTCCACAACATGGCTCATCCAGCCTGATCACAAGACCTCCACAACATGGCTCATCCAGCCTGATCACAAGACCTCCACAACATGGCTCATCCAGCCTGATCACAAGACCTCCACAACATGGCTCATCCAGCCAGCTCAAAATACTGACTAGCTTTTCTTTCTTCTCCGATCTGGAAGCTTGGGGTGGGGTTACCAGTCCTGCTGCTTTTTCTGAAGGCGATAGGTCATTTAAGACCAAAGGTTTCAAGCTTGTTCCGTTGAGGGCTGTGTATAGGTTTTCACACTTGTCTTGTACCTTATTGATTCGTCAAGGTCATTCATTGGTTGGCTCCTTCAACTGGTTGTTTTTGTCTAAATTGGACCCCAGTTTGAAGGAACCTCCTCCTCCAAAAAACATCAGTTGTTTTAGACAAAATGTGATTTAAACTATCGAGTTTCACACTATCCATACCTCCGTCAGAACAGCTTATGGTTGCTCCACTGCACCAGTACTAAACTGCGATAAATTAACTGAAATCAAAAATATTGAGGGGGAATTTTATTGTAATTCATGACTTCTTCTGTTCAGAGTTAATAAATATTTAGTTTTTTTTTTTGTAAATTGTCTTATCTTCATTTTCCCACGTCATGTTTTGAGTTAGTAATAAACACAAATTTGGCTGATATTAAATTCACATACACATCTAAACTGTTGAGAAACAAGCAATGCAAATCCTAAAGCTCAAATAAAGTAACAGGGATGTTTTCCAGAAAGAAAACAATTACTGTGTATGAGTTCCACCAAATGGCATATGAACAGACTTCAGTGGACAGCCAGACACTGGTCACATTTTAATTGTCAGAACGTCCATCTCAGGTTGGCCCCAAGTTCCGTTGTTTCATCATGTGCTCAGACTTGCAAACTAGTGCTCCCTCTAGCGACATATTGACAGTATTGCACATTGAATAAAAATTTGCACTTTAGAGCAGTGACAATATCTTTTGATAATTTTCTAATATCAAATGCATGTTCAAATAACATTTCGGCAAATGAATTGATGCAAACGATTCAACCCAAACACAGAGTTAAAAGAAACAGCTATAATACAAACATGTTTCTTCCTGAAGTAGTTGATAATAATGAACCGTTCTCTGAGGAAAATTATTGAAATCATAAACGGCACATTAGGTTATCGGGATACTACTAGGTTCTCGAGATACAATTAAACCTGGCACCAAATATCTCTGAGCCAAATGTCTTAAATTTGGGGAATGTATAAATAAGTGGGCTGACGGGCAAATTTGACTTCAAAACAAACCAAAGTTCACAATTGTACAACATAAAAACAGTCTACAACTCTTAATGAAGACAGGAGTTACATTAAAAACACAATATTCATTTAAAAACCATAAATGCATTTGTCATAATTTCCCATGTTTCAGAAGAACAGCCATAATGTGCTGAACCAATGAATTGAACACTTAAGTGTGTGAATGTGTAATACAGTAGTATGGAGTACAACAGACATTTAAAGATACGCATAAAACCATAACCACTATATTGACAATGCTAAGTTGGAAAACCACAGAAGTGGCTCCTGACTTGCCTTCGAATTGGCTAATGTTGCCTTGCATCATGACATTATTTAACGGCCAGTCAGTCACAACATTCCCAGAAATGCATTACTTGATCATTACAACCTATCTTTATGGCAATTTGCTTCAGGACTAGGTGCTACTGTCTGTACGTTAAATAGAGAATTCATACCTTATGTAAAATGGAGATACATTAGCCACCATCATTTTGCACTGCCGGAGTGTTTTATAACATGCTGAATGCCAACCATCTTTATATAAAAGAGTTCTTCACCAAGAAACAGAACTTGTTGGTTAAATTTAACGGTGCACAGCTATACAACCGGCAACACTGGCTCTTAGCCATGTTGTCTACAGTAATTTTGACATACCCCGTTAGAAATGTGACATTGAAAATGCACTGAAAAAAGGTTGTAGGGCTAGAGGGTTTAATTAGAAACCAGTTTTTTTTACCCAGTAAAAACATTTACCAGGAATGAAGGATTAATACATTCTATTTTTTTTTTGTGTATCTAACGGAGTTAACTTCTTTTTTGCTAGACAACAGATTGACAAGATATATACACATTGTCCTATATGTGTACAAAAAGTAAAACATTCTCCAGTTACCTCAAAACACAGTGATCAAATTCTGCAACCTCCCATATTGTATAGACATACAGTGGCTCTCAAAATGATTCCCCCCTCTTGGACTTGTAGATTTCACTATTTCAGCATTAAATCTAAATTGGTGTAATAGGTCCCATTAACAACCATCCATGAATTTGCAAATAAAACAATGGATATAAACATATTTCAATGGAGTTTACCTGTGTTCAATTGCAAATTTCAAATGATTTCAGGTCAAATATCCCAATCTCTGGGATGACCAAAAGTTGGTTATTAAAACAAGGCACTACATGACCTGTAGAACATTATATGTATATGAACTGGCACTATATGAATATGAACTGTAAAACATTTTAGAACCGGCCAATAAAAGGCATATGGCAACACTAAAGCAGACACTGTACATACTGCAACAATACCCTGGGTGCTTCACTAAAGTGGACTTCATTGGAGGGTAAAAATGAAAACCATGACACTTTGTCTGGAGTTCGCCAGAAGGCATGAGGACATTCTGGAATAAGATGCTATGATCTGATTAACATTGAGCTTGTTGTCCTCAATGCAAAGCACTATGTTTCTCGCAAGCCTTACTGCACGTCCATCCACCACCAAGCCTTACTGCACGTCCATCCACCACCAAGCCTTACTGCACGTCCATCCACCACCAAGCCTTACTGCACGTCCATCCACCACCAAGCCTTACTGCACGTCCATCAGCCACCAAGCCTTACTGCACGTCCATCAGCCACCAAGCCTTACTGCACGTCCATCAGCCACCAAGCCTTACTGCACGTCCATCCGCCACCAAGCCTTACTGCACGTCCATCCACCACCAAGCCTTACTGCACGTCCATCAGCCACCAAGCCTTACTGCACGTCCATCAGCCACCAAGCCTTACTGCACGTCCATCAGCCACCAAGCCTTACTGCACGTCCATCAGCCACCAAGCCTTACTGCACGTCCATCCACCACCAAGCCTTACTGCACGTCCATCAGCCACCATGCGTAACATATGGCATGTTGGTGGCAGCAGCATCGTGCTACGGGATGCTTCTCTGAAACATGGCCTGGACGACGCAAAATGGATGCAAAGTACAGATAAAACTTGGAAGACATCCTGCAAGAAATATTGGACATGCTGGAAGATGAAACTTCTACCAAGAAAATTAACCCAAACATAAAGCGAAAGCCATACCGAAGTGCCTTAAAAATCAAGCTGTTAGCATCCAGTAGTTGTCCAGTAAAGACAGGACCTCAATTGAGACCAGGTGAGGCCGGTTGAAAATTGTGGTTTACCACAGGTCCCAATGTAAATTTAAAAAAAAATCTGCAATATGCAATGCTGGTCGATACTTATCAAAATGGACTTGCCGAAATATTTACGAATGTGGGAATACTGTTTAGTTTTTTGTAATTTATTTATCAATTTGCATTTTATATTTTTTGACATTATTGCCTTTTTTTGTTTAGTAGTTTAAAGAACCACCTTGGAAAAGTCCAAGGTGGTGAATATTTTTGAGAGCCACTGTAAGCGTGTGCGTACGCGTGAGTGTATATATTTATATACGATAATATACACTGCCTAAAAGAAATTAAGGTAACACTTAAATCACACATCAGGGCTCAATGAACAAAATATATTGAAGATAAAAATCTTTAGTGTACATTGGGTAATTCGTTGAGAACAAACAAAAACAAACGTAACAATGGTCAATGGAATCTATTATCATCAAAAGATTGAGGGCTGGATTCAAACTCCACACTGAAAATCTAAGTAAACAATTGAAATCACAGGCTGTTCCAACTTCATCACGGCAGCTCATAATGTAGTGTGTATGGAACCCATGTGCCTGTATGCACTCCCGACAACATCTGAGCATGCTCCCGATTAGATGGCAGATGTCCTGGGTGATCTCCACCAAAACCTGGATCAGGGCATCAGTGAGCTCCGGGACAATCTGTGACACTACTTAGCAGAGTTGTACACACCGATAGAGAACGTCCCAGAAGTTCTCAATTGGATTCAGGTCTGGGGAACGTGAGGGCCAGTCAATGGCATCAATGCCTTTGTCATCCAGGTACTGCCTACACACTCGGGCCACCTAAGGCCGGGCACTGTCCTGCACTAGGAGGAACCCAGGGCCCCAGGAAACAGCATAAGTTCTGACGATAGGTCTGAGGATTCAATCCCAGTACCTAACATCAGTCAGGGTACCGTTGCCTAGCACGTGGAGGTCTGTGCAACCCTCCAAAGATATGCCTCCCAGGCCATCACTGACCCACATCCAAATCGGTCATGCTGGATTACATTGCAGGCAGAGTAAAGTTCACCACGTTATCTACACTCTTTCACATGTACTCTGTGTGAACCTGCTCTCATCTGTGATGAGAACACGATTACAATGGCAAAATTGCCAATTCTGTTGGTTCTATGGCGAATGCCAATGGAGCTGCACGTTGCAGGGCTGTGAGCACAGGTCCCACTAGAGGATGCAGGGCCCTCAAGCCACCCTCACGGATGGGTTTCGTGACCGCCAGTAGCCTGCTGGGAAATCAATGTTTGTAGGGCTCTGGCAGTGCTCCTCCTCGCACTAAAGATTTAATACCGGCCCTGCTGCTGGGTTGATTGTCTTCTATGGCTTGTCCAGCTTCCTGGAGGAGATAGACTACCTGTGCAACCTGAATGGGCTGCAGGTACCGCCTCATGCCTCCAGTCATGACAAAAGGACACAGTTTGGAAGGATAAGGAAAAAGCTATTGTCTATGGCCACCCCCTGCAAAACCATTCCCTTCTTCAGGGTTGTCTTGCTGTGGCCTCTTCAATGAACCTGTTCTCACTTTCATTTGCACCGAAACAGGTGACATTGATTCAAAATCGATTATGCTTCCAATCTGGTCAGATTGATATCCCTGAAGTTTAATTGTCTTGTTGGTTTACTCTGATGATTACATGTTTCCTTAGTTTTTCTGAGCAGTGTATATAACTCCCCACCACCACATAGCTAATTGGTGGTGGATGATTATCCCCCCCCACTATATAAAGGAAACCAAAATAGGTAGGAAGGCGCTTTATAAATCAAATGCATTATTAATAAAACATCACAAAGGCAAAGGGAGGCATTACTAATAGGCAAATCTGAATGGATGACATGACGGACCAAGTATCCGTGTAACCCCAGCTACTAACTCTGGTCTGTTTCTTTGTTGTCCCTTTGACCTTTACCAGTGTCTTGAATCGACCAGCTCAGGCCGCAAGCTGAGTCTCTTAAGGGTCTCGTATCCGACGACAATGACCACGGCTGTGGGTGTGGAGGAGATGATGCGGGCCGACAGTCCCTTGGTCATCCCCCAGGGTCCTTCCTCTTTCAACAGCTGCCTAAAGGTCTCGATAACCGACGACCTGCCCTCAACCTTCGGAGTCATGGTAACAAAGGTTAATGTCAAAATGTCAAGAACATACCTTCTAGTGTTCAGTGAGAAATACATAGATCTAGGTAAAACCCCACAAAACAGGAGTTTCTTAAGCATCTTGACAACTAAATAGTTAAGAGCGAACATGCACAAACATTGGCCGTATACATCTGCCCATCATGGATAATGCTTAAACGCTCTACTTTTACCTGCACTCTGGCCCGAACAACATCCATTGGATTTGTGATTGTGGAGGCCGTCGCTGCTGCCATTGGCCCAGCAATGGCTTGCAGAAGGAGGTGAGGACAATCGCTAGGAGCTAGTTTGGAAAGGTTCTCTGTATAAACATAGGGTAAAAGTGAGCATCTAATGCTCTAGTTAAGCTACAGACAATTATATCCCAAATGCAGTTTCAGCTGCTTTACAATTGCCCACATCATGTAATGATTCAAATATTTCTTGGTGAACACAAAAAAAATGGAATATTTACTAGAACATTTATAAAATGTAATATCCTAGAAAACACCTAACATTGACTTGCTTATCATCTGTCTCTTACCTGCATAAAAATGATAAAATGGCCACCACACCGCACTGTTTGGGATGTAGGTGAGAAGAGAGGCCACGTATCCCCTGTAGAATCCCCGGAAACCATCAGCGGCACATATCTGCACCACAATGTCCCTGGTTTGTCCAAAAGTCAGTTTGCTCTTGGACGTGGCCATGGATACTTTGGGCTTGACCTTGAAGCGACTCAGGTGCCCCCCCTGCCCTTGCATCATCAGCTGCTGAGAGACCACGTCTATGGGCACAGTGATGGTCTGGGCCACCAAGGAGGCTGCCCCACCCGCCACCAGAGACTTCACCGTGTTATTGCCGGAGTACTGGGACACATACTTCCTGACCAGTTCATAGGTTGTGATGTAGGCCTGTCCCGATATCAAGGTGAAGGTGTTGACCATGAAGCCCCGGTATAAGCCTTGAACGCCTTCTGCCTTTAGGATCTTGTAGAAGGCGTCAAAAGTGCCAGTGTAAAGGGACTTGCCCTTCTGAACCTGCAGCCGAGTGCGGATGAGGGTGAATGGGTAGACCGTGGCACGTGTGGTCATTGTCATGAAAACACCCAGGGAGTAAAACTTCTTTTTGTCCAGGTCCTCCCATTCAATGATCCGGATTGTGCGTTTCTTTTTCTCCATCCTGCCTGCTGGGGTCCGCAGCGTCTTGTTAAATGGACCACACTCACCACCACACCGGACTAACAGAGAGAAAGATGTTTACGTAGACACGTCATGACAAGTTCTTAAGAAATATAGGACCACATGTAACAGTCTCAGAAACCTAAATAGTGTCGCACCAAATTGTATTTGCAGGAGACCTAAATTAATCTATATAGCACTGCACCAAGTGTCTAGGTAACTTATTCGCCGTAAACACATCATTCGCGGTAGCTCTCATACTAGTTTGCGTTTCAAGTAGAAGCTGTCAAGTGTAAACGTAATGTGGTTGGTTAACACATAACTTTACCGTGTCAGAGCAATGACAATTCCACTTAGACCTGATTGGATAGTTGCATAAAACAACGTAATACTGCATAACTGTAGTTACAAACTCCGTTTCAATGAGCTAACTAGTAATATTATGGGTTCTTGTAAACGAGATGCTTGTGTTAGTTAAAATGTATACACAATGTATCTTACTATGTATCTGCATCGCAGGTTGTGTTTATAAATATTGGTATTCTACATAGCTAACAACTGTGTATTAGTAAGAACACGCTAAACATTTTGGTTGATCATTCAGCTCGTTCTAACAAAACAAGGAAACGTGACCAACCGTGTTAGAGAGCCATTTTCGAGGCTCGAAACGTCATGCATGTGCTGATGAAACTATGTGGTAACTCGCGTAACATTCCAATAACCTTCAAAATTTCACTATCCGTTGAAAAGACCCGTCGACTTTGCATGCCTCGGCCTAGTTCGTATATTTGATGTTGTGAAAGTAATCCCGTCCTTTCGTAGATGTGTGCGGTCACCGCTGCCTGCATGAAAATTGGCTAAAGGTTAAAGGTCATACAACGTGACTTAAAATGACCCAGTTCCGTTTTTTTAAGTAGTGATTTGCACATACAGGCATTGCAAAATATGCATAATTTGAGTGTCACTGATTGTGATGCGGAATAAAATTTGGTTTAAGAAAAGTCCTACACAAGCACTGGCATGACGTCAGAAATTGACATGTGACCCAGCAGAGTATTACATTTTTTTATTCTCGGTCGCTGACAGTGAATAGATTTAATAATAAGATAATTAGACAGCACCATGAACCATTATATGTGCTTTGCGTGACTCTCAAGACTATTTTGGATATGTCACTGTTATGTTATTTAGCTCCACTACCAATTCCTCACTCAGAAACTATATCGTATCCTGTCGTGGAAAAGGAATAATAATTATCAAATTCTCATGTAGAGGTTTTAGCCATTGTTTGTATTTGGGACAATAACTGATACCTAATGGGAGAGTATGATACCGATGTGAGGCTTGCTACAGAAAAGAATAGTGATTTCTGGAATTTTCTTTAAGCCTTCAAAATTAAGGGCGCATAACCACCTAATCGAAGTAATGCCAATGGTGATAAATATACAAATATCGCTGTATTTAGACAAAAATGGGTTGTAAGGGTAATTACATTTTGTTTTTTGATGTGTAATATATTTTTATATGTGCATTATTTATGAATGGAATTACTATAATACCCCTACCTACATAATGAAATTCCAATTTGGAACATGTGTTTTTTTTTTATGTGGGCACATTTTGGCAAATACATGGTATTATATGCCATTTTTGGCAACTTGTTTTGGCTCAACAGCACCAAGTTTGTAACCAAAATCCTGAAATGAAGCTGTGGATTGAGTTGGGGGCTTACCTAAGATATATTGTACCATACAGCCTTAACTACAGAGTTTTACACTTTAGGCCCATGAAATGGGGTATAATTCTACTCCTAAAATTCAATAGGGATTCTAAAAAGTATACATACATATTAAAATTGTAGCTATTTTTATGGCACTTCTGAAATAAGACTAAATAACCACACTATTATATATTATACATATGTAATTAACATAAATGCACAACCAAAACTGGAAATGATGTAGTTTATATAAATATTATCCCTCGTCTAGCCTTAATTGAGTTGCCAACTGCTAATAAAGCAACTGCTTCGAAGACACAATGTAAACAGTCATGGATTGTCACATCAGTTTCAAGTTTAACCTAATGAGGATTTTCTTACACCTTTTACCCCCTTAAATTCATTTCTCACAGTTAAAGCTGTGGTACTGAGTCAGCTCTATGATTTTTATATTTGCAAAACATCTGTGCAATTGTAATCTGTGGGTTTTACTTAATAGACTGACATGTATTTTCTGGACCAAAGGTCCCTAGGTAAAACTGTACAGCTCAAGAAAAGGTACCTACCAACACATTTTTTAAGTCTAATATATTCACAGTGCATTTCAGTTCACTTTTAGTTGTGTAAAGACCAATTATTCTTGTTTGGTTAGAATTGCCAAGTCCAAAGTTGGCACGACACCCCAGTAGTTATGCGTTCCATATTTTAAATGTTGAACCTTTATTTTGAAGGCAAAACTTACATTTAGCTTTTGTTGCTTATCCTTATTGTGGCTTGCGTCACATAAATATGATTAGTGAGAGTTGAAGTCGTGTATATTTCGTAAGTCATCATGGCGCTCACTTCCTCAATAAAAGGTAAGAGTAGTTTACAATGAAGTTATTATTTCACCCAGTCAGCTTGACACACGTTTCCACCAGTATCTAACGTTAAATTGGAATAGACGTGAAATGTCTCACGTCTATTTGACGCTTCAATGTCCATGTTAAGCAGGTGTAGTACTGTACGGTAGCAAGCTAGCCATTGAGCTTGGGTGCCATTCACATGTAGCTAGCTTTAAGTCGCTAACTATTGTATGTAACGTTCAGGTTAGCCATTTATTTTTCCACTGCGTTGGCAGTCATATTCGAAAAGTCGCGAGATATCCATCCATATATAACAAGTGACAGTTGATTAAAGAGGCATTTCTACACAGTATTATATTTTATTATCAACAAAATTGTTAGTATAACTAACTTGATTAAAGTTAAACTATTTTAGTTGGCTAACTAGAAACGACAATAACATTTACTTGCTAAGTACGTTAGTAGACTGCTATAGTAGCTTGGTAGTTTTGGTAGCAAATTATTCGCCTTAGCACGCTAGCTGTAAACCCGAATACCTAACTAGTTTCTGATCCCTCCACACTGGACCAAGCCATGATGATACGCAAAACTGAATAAAGCGATGGCCTTCTAGAGTTTGTTAAAACAATTCTTTTTGGATGACTGGTTCTCTTGCTGTGCTTCCAGAAACTAGACATTTCTACCGACGTATTCCTAATAGGCCCGTCTACTGTAATCTTTCAAAACATTTGACGTGAGGTTAGGGACGATAAGCCGGACGTGTTACCTCCCTTCTTTTACTCTAAATTAACAACCCGTTTCCAAAAAAAGCTGGGAATGCAATTATGTGCTTTTAAACCCTATTTTATATTCAATAGAAAATCTAGAGAACATATCTGATATCGAAACTGAAATGTTGTTGTTTCTTAGAAAAATACATGCTCACTTTGAATTTGATGCGAGCAATATGTTTCAAAAAAGCATTGACAGTCACCGAAAGACTGGAAATGTGTAATGATAAAAAACTAAACCTGGTGGAATATCACAACTAAATATGACCATTTGCAACAGGTCAGTTACATGATTGTGTATTGAAAAATCTAATCATCAATGGAACACAATATCATTAAACAATCTGACTGAGAATCTGGAGTGATCCTTGTAAGCCAGGCCAAAAACTAATATTGAATGGCCATGATCTTTGTGCCCTTTGACTGTGTTAAAACCCGACACGTTTCTGTAGTGGACCTCCCTGTGTGGGCTCTGGAACACTTATGAAACCATTTTCTGTGAACACTATGTCGCAGCATTCACAAATGGAGGTTAAAACTCAAGCATGCAATGAAGAAACCATACATGAACATCCAGAAACGGCAGCAGCTTTTCTGGTCCCAGAATCTTTTTAGATAGTCTGAGTCGCAGTGGGAACGGTCCTGTGGTCTGACTAATCTAACATTTACATTATTTTTGGGAATCATGGACACTGCGTCCTCCGGGCTAAACAGACGAGGGACTATCCGTCATATTTTCAACGCACAGTGCAAAAGCCAGCGTCTATGATGGTATGGGGTGTCATTAGTGCACATGGCTTGGGTGACTTGTACTTCTGTAAAGGCATCATAAATGTTGTGTACATGTCTTTTTCATGGAAGGCCTTACTTATTTCAGCTTGACAATGCCAATCCACATTCTTCACGTGTTACAACAGCATGGCTCTGTAGTAAAAGAGTCCTGGTGCTAAACTGGCCTGCCTGCAGTCCAGACCTGTCACCTATTGAAAACATTTGGCCCATTATGAAATGACAGATACCGCAAAGGAGACCCTACACTTTTGAGCAGATGCAATCATGTATATGTATACATACGTATACCTCTACATAGCATCACAAGTGTTTTGGAAACAGGGTTGTATATTAATATATTAGCTAATTTCCTTGTTTCTTTTGTCTTTTTGTTTATCATGATATAGGTGGGTAGTAGGCCTAAGTGGTTGTTTTGTTAGTGAAAGTACATGGTTGGTTTAACGTTAGCCTGTCTTGTTTTCAGCGAATAGAGGGATATCAGTATTCTGACTTATTTTCCACATGATGATGTATTTTAAGGGTAATCACTGTGTTTAGATGCAAGCCAGCCTTAGTTAAAAGCCCAACAGGGACCAAGGTAGATCAAAGCACTGACTTAAACTCCCAGAAATGCCTGTACACGCCCATGTCACTTATTTAGGAGGCAACTCCTAAAAACAAAATTAATTTGAGTTGATCCTGAATAGGCAGTGGCACCTGTCAAAGTGCTGTGTTTCTGTTTCCCCACACAGAGGAGCATCCTTTCAGCCAACTGATAGACACACTGAAAGACAGCAACCTGAAGTTTTTCAACCCGCAGAAACTGAATGATGCCAAATACGGTTAGTACAGCTTTGTCAGCATCCTGGGAAGAACAACAGTGGGCAAATATTTCCATGTAGACTGTGCATCAAAAGACCAAACCAGAGTCCTTTTCCTCAATGTTTGTGTCATTCTTAGGTAGGGTCAGGTGATTTAAACACCTAGAATGTCTGGCCCCATTTATAGGTGTGATCTTCTATTTAGCTAGTCGAGTCGTGAAAACACATTTGTCTAATAGAAAAAACAAATAAATATATATATTTATATTCTAGTCTCTCATTTATGTATTTTCTATAGACAAGCTGCCTCTAGCCATTCGTGTCCTCTTGGAAGCGGCGGTACGCAAATGCGACCACTTCTATGTGACTGTGGAGGACGTCCAGAACATCCTCAACTGGAGCGAGCAGCAGAATGTGGTGGAGGTGCCTTTCTCTCCTGGCCGGGTTCTGCTTCAGGACTTCACGTGAGTCTTTTCCTTTTCCACCTCCTCTTGTCCAGGTCCTTTTGTCTGGAAGAAACCCCAAGGTAGCTGCCGTGTCCGTGTGTCAAAGCACCGGCTAGTGTCCCCGTGTCAAAGCACAGGCTAGTGTCCCCGTGTCAAAGCACAGGCTAGTGTCCCCATGTCAAAGCACAGGCTAGTTTTTCTGTGTGAACAAGCGTTGCAGATGCTTCCATTTGGGCTGTGAACCTTTAAACTTTTTGAACTATGCTTTGGGTGAAGTTAAGAGGCAGTGTTTTTTACTTAGCTAAATGAAAATTGCAGTAAACTCTGCAGTCATCACAACACATGTTGTTTTATAGCCTAACAAGACAGTGGGCATTAACGGTCACACAGTAAAGTCCGCAGTCATCACAACACATGTTGTTTTATAGTCTAACAAGACAGTGGGTATTAACGGTCACACAGTAAAGTCAGCAATCATCACAACACATGTTGTTTTATAGTCTAACAAGACAGTGGGTATTAACGGTCACACAGTAAAGTCTGCAGTCATCACAACACATGTTGTTTTATAGTCTAACAAGACAGTGGGCATTAACGGTCACACAGTAAAGTCTGCAGTCATCACAACACATGTTGTTTTATAGTCTAACAAGACAGTGGGCATTAACGGTCACACAGTAAAGTCAGCAGTCATCACAACACATGTTGTTTTATAGTCTAACAAGACAGTGGG